>WYDI02022747.1:0-65730 GCA_009867235.2 Psittacus erithacus
GTGTCCCTGCCCATGGCAGGGGTGTTGGAACTAGATGATCTTAAGGTCCTTTCCAACCCTAACTATTCTATGATTCTCTGATTCTGTGAACTGGGGAGCACAGGGCAGGTTAACTGAGTTGTTGTTTCCTTGAGTAGTTGGCTGACAATTGGTAAATTTTATTCTGAAATTCACTTAATAATTTTATTGAATTTCAGCGATGTATTTTACAATGTCAGTAGAAAAGAAGATACCTGAGATACTTTATGGTACAGAAGATGATCTGAATTAAAACTGTCATGTCAACCCTCAATCTTAGAGCAATTTAATGATACCAACCCAATATGGTCCAGAGCCACAGAATTTGGGGGCAATGGAAACTGATCTGTAGTCTAAGCTTTTTCTGCAGGCATAGAACATAATGAATCAGAAATTTATACCCATCAACAAATTTGTATCATTTTATTTACAGAAAATACCTCGTATTGTGTTATTTCTGCTGTATGGTGAGGATATGAATCTAGTTGTTTTATTTCTACAGTCTAAGGTTATCAATAGTTATGTACAGGAATGAGTCAGACTCTAAAATATGCATATTCTTCTTGTTTCTTACAGTTTGAGGGAAAGCTTGTTAAAAGACTCAATGAAACTACAGTGGTTTTTTCTTCCCCACCAATACTGGAAGACCCAGAAAACTATAACATTACCACTATTATTCTAATGGATCATTATCATTTGGTTGTAAAAAATGAGAGCCACTCCTTTGCCTATGTTGCAGACCCAACTTTTGAAAACTTCACAGATGGCATCAAGAAACAAGTCAACAAACTTATTAATGCAAAGGTAAACTTGTCAAGAGAAAGTGGTTGCTCATTTTGTCCTTGAAGTGTTCGTAGAATTTTTCCTTCCTTTCTCCAATTCTTTACAGCTGTTTGGTACCATACCCAAAATGCTTGGTAGAGTCTCTTACCTCTGTTAGATGTTGAATGTGGTCAGTTCCTCTTTCCTTCCCTTCTACCTTTCTCAGAGAGCGTTGCTATTTTTTAGCAATACTTTGGGTTTCCCAAGGATGCTCCCTCCTGCTGAGCCTGGCATTTGAAAATGCCTTCTGCCATAGAGCTCCCAGGACTGGAGGGAACATCTCGCTCCAGGAAGGAAAAGAGAGGAATTGCATAATTCCCAGCCTCTCTACTCTTCTGTACACTGCAGTGCTAATCACATCTGCTGCTAAAAACGATCCAGATGCAAAGCTGCAACTCAGGGCTTCCTGTCTTGAAGACTTTACAATGATGACTTAGTCTTGTATTTTCTGTCTAGGGCAGTAACCTGAACAAAGCCATGACAATAGATGAGGCACAGGCTTTTGTGGGAGACGAGCCTTGCAACATAAAAACATTAACTGAAACGGACTTATATTGTGAGCCACCAGAAGTACAGCCTCAACCAAAGAAACGACAGAAGAGAGATACAATCAATAACCTTCCTGAATTCATTGTAAGTTACCTTTTCAATAGAATTTAATACTATGCGTAAGTGACACCGATACAGTACAGTGCTTTTTAACTGAAGCAATTTGTTCTTTAAAGTAGTTGTAGTATTGTGGAGAAACTCCTTACAGTTCTTTCTTCCTCCAGCTTCTGCCAGCTGTCTAGAAGACATCACATGTAAAGAGCGGTCCCAAGCTGCCAAGTGCCTTCAACCTTTATTACATAGGAATTGTAGCAAGACAGGCTGGGGATTTTTCTTCCTCTGCTAAGCAAAACAAAATCAATTCATGGAATAAAGTGCTAGTGACCTAAATTCGGTATAAAATATTCAGAAATGTTCCCTTTGTTTGGCAGTTTGGGCTAGAAATTCAATTGTGAGAATTCCTAAGAATTTAGAGTGCAACTGAGAAGTGAACCACTGCCTCTTTACACTTCTTGAGACAAATGTCTGTGCTTACCTACTTAGGTGAAATTTGGACTCCGGGAATGGATCCTCGGAAGGGTGGAATACGATACACGTGTGAGTGACATCCCACTGAATCTTATTTTGCCACTGGTACTTATTCCAATGATAGCAATCATCATCATTTCTATCATCTGTTACAGGTAAGTTCCTTTAATTAGGTGGGTTTTCTATCCTAAAGTTTTCAAGGTATTACCTGACTGTTTTCAGCTCAGTCTACAGAAATTATCTTCATCTTCTTTATGAGCTGCAAGGTTAAGAAAGTCAGTTACAGCTGGAAATATGTATGTACAGCTGGAACACCAATTTATTCCTCTCATGCACACCAAATTCCTTGGTGTCAGTCAACCCAGTCCGTCCTTTGTACATAAGCACAACAATTGGTCCCAGGCTTGCCAAGCACACAATTGCAGGCGAGTTGCACACATACATGGCAGCTAAAGTGCCTCTTGCGAGGGATATAACTTATTCTTTATACATATCCATCACTGTTTATGCTGCTTCAGTCAGCACAGTAGGTCTGAGCTGGATGGTTTTGGATTTGGCTAAGGGGTCATTGAGGCCTATCCAGCTAAGTGTTACCCACAAACAAATTTCATGATTAATGGTGAAATTCGTGCTTCACAAAGGGCCAGAACAATGCCTTTATTTCACTTAAGACCTACTTAGCCCAATTTTAAAGTTAGTAATGAGGGCCTATACTGTCTGTCAGGAGGGGGTAGATTTCATTCTTACGGTGCATATCAATATAGCTGAAGCAATGCTGAAGTATGTGCTGTACAGCATTGACGTTCTTGTGGACCTCCTGCAAACTTCTCAGTTCAGCTCCAGACATACTCCTGGGTGGCTCAGAGCCAGTGCAGGACATGTTGCAAGCAGTCTTTGTTCAGTACATACAAATTGAATTTCTGTACTTAATATGTGATTGAAAGCATTTGTAGCTACTGCTTATTGGATATTAATTGCTGGCCAAAGTGTGCTTTGAAGCAGCAGGCCCTTGATAGTGCCAGGTTGGTTTGCATGGAATGAAGACTTGGTCCACTGTTCCTGTTCTCCTCCTCCATTCTCTTTCTGCTGCCAGCGTTTAAAAAGAAATCAAAATCAGGAAAATGCCCCCCACTCAGAGCTGTTGCAAATTACTTACTTTTGCAGTTTGTAACTTCTAAAATCTTACCTCTATTCCATAAAGACGCAAGAGCCAACAAGCAGAACGAGAGTATGAAAAAATCAAATCACAACTTGAAGGCCTGGAGGAGAGCGTGAGAGATCGGTGCAAGAAGGAATTCACAGGTATGACTCCTGTGGTCCTCTTGAGCAATCAGAAGATGTGCTGGAGCAATGGTGCTAGCTTATGAAAGCTGTCCTCTGGGAACAAATAATTAGTAGATCTTAGTAGTCTTGATTACTGACTTTGACATACAGGAGATGTTTTGCAATTATATATGAATGCTCTAAATAAAATAGGGAGCTGAAGTTATTAAAAGAAATAGTCTGTAGGAAACACAGAGTTAGCAACTGGGAAATAGAAACTAGTTCATATGGGTGATATTTAGAGCCATTAATGTGAATGGTGATAGATATGGAGGTAAGGTTTTATAGTAACTAACCATGTATTTAGTACAATTTCTGTATGCAATCTGGTCTTGTGGCAGGTGTTGGAACTAGATGATCTTTAAGGTCCCTTCCAGCCTCAACCATTCTATGATTCTATAATTATGATTAAAAACGGTTTTCAGAGCTGCAAAATTCATTTGCAGCAATCAGCATACAAAGGGGTAATTTGGCAAGCTTGCAGGAAACAAATAGCATTTCACCCTGTTTATCGTGGGAAAACCTTAAGCTGGATTTCAGGAGCTAACTAATTGTTCTGTGCAAATGTAGAGGCATCATCCCAGGGAAGGCAGCAGGAGGTGTGAAGGCTCAGCATTTCTACACATTGAACTACTCATTGCGATACTTAAATTAAGCATCTGAGTGCAAACATTGCAAATATTGGCCTAAATGATTAGCATTAAATGCCACCTCATTATCTGAATTACACTTGCTGTTGGGTCACGTTGAAAAAATCTCTACTAAAAAAAAAAATATGTTTAATTTCTAGAGAGAAATAGATTATTTCATATTGGCAGTGGCTAAAAAGCAGGACTGAATTAAACAACAATTTCAGGTTAGAGTTAGAAATTAATTTAAGAAGCTCAGGGTATCTCAAAGATTTCAGCCATGCTGGAAGCCTCTCCCAGACTTGTTTTTCTGGCATTTCTGGGACAGGATGTTCTTTTCTTGTACCAGTTTGCTTTCTCTGGAAAACCAACTCCTTCCAGGTTGTGGACGAAAACAGAAGCAAATGTTTGAATCAAGAACCATTCCCAAACAGCCCTCATTTCAAACTGCATTTTGAACTGTGAGAGAACTGGTCAAGGTTAACAGCCCTCCCTCTCAGCACCTCTCCCATGCAACTTCATACATGTTTCTGAAAGGAGAAGGTGACTTTCTCTTGCTGGCACTCCTAGTACGGGGCTAGACTCCTGCTGCGTGTTGGGTTGAAATTCTCTCTGCTCCATCAAACACAGAACTGCAGAAGTATAATGCACATCCAAGTGGTATTCCAGTTCCTAAATGCTGAATTCAAAACCCATTCTAGATCCATACTGTGAAACTGTAGTATCAACAGTGCGAAGTGCAGTGTAAAACTCAGGCGAACAAAAATAGCCAAGGGACATCAGAGAGGAAGCACAAATACTGCAAAGCTGGAAAGCTGGAAACCACAAGATGCTTTCTCCCTCAGCTTTGCTGAATGCTGTAAAACAAAGAGGCAAATGAATGAATAAAAGCAATAAAATTGCAGAGACAATAGGTCACTGTATTAATTAACATGGTATTTTAGTCAATCAGCAATATTGGGTAACTGGAAAGCCTTCAGCTAGAATAGCTGCTCCAATGGATGATTGCCTAATTCTTGTCCCTTTTAAGAACTTTGGAGCTTTTGAGTCCCACGGAAATGTTTCCATCAATTTCAATGAATCATTTAACCTTCTTCTTTCCTGCCATCTCCTTCCTTCCAATTAAATTCGCATGCTTTACACTTTAAAACTTTCTTTCCTTGATTGCTAAGTGTCTTCTAAAAGAACTGTCATTACTACCTAGGCTCAGAGGGGATAGAATGTGCATTGAAAAAAAATCCAAACCAACCCATATTGCAGTATTGCGATGGGGTTTTTTGGCTGTGCACTACAATCTCACATTTGTGTATATGAACTCACCCAGACATCCATTAAGGCAGCAACAAGGAAACCATCTGTGCAAAAGGCATTTATCCTCATGTCACCATAGGATTAGCTATGGTCATAGTTAACAGGATAGTTGGTAAAAACAGCAAGAGAAAATGTGAGATGAAGTAAAGGTTTTGGTGTTGTGTAGCAATAAAAGGTACCCAAAGAGATTGTGTTGCCTAAAAAAGCTGCAGGCTTTTTTTTAAATGAGCCTTTAAACTGTATTGCATCTTCCAGACTTAATGATAGAGATGGAGGATCAGACAAATGATATCAATGAAGCTGGAATTCCAGTACTGGACTACAAAACCTACACAGACAGAGTCTTCTTCTTGCCCTCCAAAGATGGAGAGAAAGACGTGATGATTACGGGGAAGCTGGATATTCCCGAGGCCAGGCGACAGACTGTGGAGCAGGCTTTGAATCAGTTCTCCAACCTCCTCAATAGCAAATCATTTCTCATTAATGTGAGTACTGAAGGTGATTGCTTTGTAACCACTGCAGATATGTGGCATCACAGCCAGAGCTTCCTGGTGGGGCAGAGAGGCAAGATCATATTTCTGTGCCAGGTCACGTAGTATGGAATTAGTCAACATTGCAGTGGCTGTAGGAAAACAGCTATTACCCAATCTGGCATAAGAACTGCTGTTACAAGTTTGTTTTAGCCTTTTTAAAAAATGTGATCAGAGAATGCTGATTTCACCGTGGTTCATCACAGGAGTCACGTATGGGCAGCCATCTGCTGGGTCTCTGTCCCCAAGAGGCAGAGTCTCCTCAAGTGGCCTATTCATCCAGATTGATGAGTGCTCACAGCAGCTCTGAAGAGACTTCTAATTGCTCACTCTCAAAAACTGAGCTTGATTGTCAGACACCTAAGTATAGATTTAGGCTTCTAAGTTTTTCTCATTTTTTAAATGAGGCTCCAGCTCTGAGCTAGTTAATGGTAGCATTACAGTTTATGGCAGATGAGAGCGCATTCCCAGGTGTACTTATATTA
This sequence comes from Psittacus erithacus, assembly GCA_009867235.2. Lineage (NCBI taxonomy): Eukaryota > Metazoa > Chordata > Aves > Psittaciformes > Psittacidae > Psittacus > Psittacus erithacus. Next base: position 6,196 of record WYDI02022747.1, read on the forward strand.
CTGTCTTTGTAATTTGATGTGAAAGGACTGGGACTTAGGGGGAAAGGGGAGCTGATTTTGTCTTTTAAAAAATTGTCACAGAACACCTTTTTTCATTTAATTAAAGCATCCTTTTTAGATAAGGCTTCAGTTAAAGTATGTACCCTGGGTTAGTCCACTACACTGTGTGTGTGTCTAAAAACAAATTATAGGCAACATTTTCTTATAAGTAGTTTTTATCAAACTTCTGAAAACTTGAATTTCAAGCGCAGAGAAGTGTTGAGGTTCTTCAGAAACCTGTCATCTGTACTTAATTGTACATTTGTTTTCTGTTCCAGTTTATTCACACGCTGGAAAACCAAAGGGAGTTCTCTGCTCGAGCTAAAGTGTATTTTGCATCTTTACTGACAGTTGCTTTACATGGAAAACTAGAATACTATACTGACATCATGAGGACGCTGTTCTTAGAACTGATGGAGCAGTATGTTGTGGCCAAAAACCCAAAGCTAATGCTAAGAAGGTTTGAATGATTGTCATATTTTCTGTAGCTCTCTGGTTTCTGTTAATGTATTTCTTTTGCAATGTGATTGTATTAAAATGCCAACTATCCATCAAAGTCAGAAATAGCCTGGCCCAAGTATATGAGGAAGACAAGCTCACCAGGAATAGCCATGGAAAGCACACCCAGGACTGCTGGCAACAGATTTCCATATTCAAATACTGTAGTGTAGAATCTACATCAAAACTACTGAAAGATCTACCTTCCTTGCAACACAATACCAAACATTTCATTTACTTTTTAATCGAATTTGATTCCAAATGATCTAGCATTTATGCCACACATCATCTCCGTAACGAGCACACGTAACCAGCTTGCACTGTGCATTCAGTGAGAGCTTGCTTAACCCTGTTGTTATCTCAAGTAAAGTACAAACGACCTTGCTCTGTGTATGTTGCAGCTTTGTAATCTGAAGGTAATTTCCCAGTAAGTGCACAACTGGGTTAATTTTTCAGCTCTTAGTGCATAGACCAAATTTAAGATTTTGCATAAAGAATGTATTTCAGTAATGAGCTGAAGGTAGCCAGGAGTGATGAGCAATACAAAGCACTTATCCTAAAGCAAGTACATGCTCTCAAGACTCTATAGGGAAATCAGTGCATTAGGAGAGTGCATGCAGTTAAGCATGGAAAAAGTATTGCATTTCAAGCAAGCAATGTTTTTCGTTAAAACTGTGTCATTAACGACCCTCACCATACGCGGGCTTGGTTTTGTTTTTCAGATCTGAAACAGTTGTTGAGAGAATGTTGTCTAACTGGATGTCTATTTGTTTATATCAGTACCTCAAGGTAAGAACTGAAGTGTGTTGCCTGTGGGGTTTTCCATTAATACTACTTCAACATGCTGCACTGGGTATATCTTTTGGGTTTGCTTTATTTCACTTCCTTTTCTTTAAACAGGATAATGCTGGGGAGCCTCTTTATAAATTGTTCAAGGCTATCAAACACCAGGTAGAAAAAGGCCCAGTGGATGCTGTACTAAAGAAAGCCAAGTATACCCTGAATGACACAGGCTTACTGGGAGATGATGTAGAGTACACGCCGTTGGTAAGCTGAGCATGATTAATATATTAGAAACTCTATTTTTTTCTTTTAAGCCCTGTAGTTTTAAGTCTGTTCATACTTTTCTACACTTCTGTGATCTGCGTAGGAATTCTGGTCACAGATGGGACTGTTGACAGTTTGACCAAAGCAAGACTCCAAACAGGAAAATAGAATTTTAAATTATCTTCTAAGCATTAAATCCAAGTCCTGCCACTGTGGAATGCTTTTCAGTAAATTCTTTCCATAATTTTCAGTCTGTCTGAACAGTGGTTGGGGTGTTTGGCTCCTTCCCTTTTCCCATCTAAATTAACTGGCAATTGATTTTTGCAGAATTCTTGCACTAACGTTACACTTGAACTTCGGGTTGTCTTTCTCCCTTGTGATTGCTGCTTGTCAGCATATCAAATAGCATTTTAGAGTCATTTTAGTGGTATACCAGGATGAGCTCCTCAACAGTCCTGTGAGATGGCTCTGCAATCTCCAAAACCCTTTATGAACCTATTTCTGCACTTGTTCCTGTGTGAGTGAAACTGTCTTGAACATGGGCAGCTCAGCTGGCATTGAAGGGGCCTATTTCCACCAAAGGAAATAATTCCCTACAGTGATGAGGGGATGCTGCCTCTACAGGCACTTCTAGAGACCTGTATTGGGTGCTTCAAGTGGAATGAAGTGGAACCCCTGAATCTGATCAGCAAAGCCATGGTTCGGTTCTCTTCTATTACAAATTCTGCTTTGACTTCGTTCTGTTCACTGCCACAAACTTCCAACACTTTTTCAGCCAGACTCCAGCACTTGAATTCACTGTCTTTAAAAAACAGAAGCAGCTCACTCTCTACCTGTTTGGGGAGCTTGAATTCTAGTTTTACTCTTTCTGACATCTTGCTGGCTTTCTTCAGGTCAAAGTGTAATGAATGTCAAAGATGCACAGACTATCCTTCAAACAGCAACACAGGATTTTTTTTTCCCCCCTCTGATTTCACTTTTATTGACATATCAAGAGCCATTTGTGGTTGTCTTCAACTGTGAAGGATGCAGTGACCTATCTGCGGTGTGGAAAGAGAAACTTAATAAAAAGCTCTGTTAAGTCCTGACTAAAAATTCCCACCATTTTGTGCATTCTGAAGGGATGTTGGCGGGAGGGCTGATGTGAAGAGACTGTTGTAGGACTTCCACTCACATAATCACTTGACTGTGACCTCGACTGCCTGGAGGAAAAGGGTGTGCTGGGCAAGAAGAAATATTTTAGGTTCAATTGATATTTTAGGGATTAGTTGAGTTGTCGTCTTCTTATCTGAGCTGAAAGTGCCACACACAGAAACCACTGACTGGCAACGCTGCTTTTATTTTCTCTTGTGTATGGAGAACAAAATTTACTTGCGTTGTACGTCATGTAAGACTTAATGGCAATAATTCTTTATGCAGTTGCTTCTTTTCACAAAAAAAAGCCAATGCCTGCAATTAAGCTAAATGAATGCAGTGTGAAAGCAGAAAATTTGTGTATGCAGTCAGAAGTGGGCACAACAAGCATAGGAGCTAAATATTAAACATTATAACGCTGTAAAGCAGCAGCATTTGGTTCAGATCTCCCATCAAAGAGAGATTTTATATGTGCGCATGCATGGAAGACGATGAGATATATGTCTATTTATAAGTATGATAAAAAATTATAAAGGGGGTTACTGTTGCTATAAATTATTGAGCTCTTTTGCATGATGATGACATTGTGGTAGCTGTGAACAGTTAGGGAGCATTTGTACATCAAGATAGGTTAAAGCATGAATTCATTAGTTCACTTCTGCCTGAAAGTGAGACACGGTGGGAAAGTATGGTATAGAGAGCAGTTGCCTGCTTTCTAATTGTTCTTATTTAAAAGATGAATCTGTTTTGCATCGCTGGTTACACTGACATTCTGCATACTGAACCAGCAACAAAATCATGTCTAATTACCATAAAGCTAATAGGAAAAGGAAGGTGAAATCTCATGATTAGTTTGAGAGTTCTGTCAGGGGACAGTGCAATCATGTTTAATTTGATTGCCGTATGGTGTAGCTTTTCTTCACTGTTTAAAAATACCAGCCATGCAAGTGTATTTCTGAGGTTTGGAATGACAAACTAAGGCATTATGGCTGGCAGGACTGTGCGTATCTGAGAGCTGCGATGCTTCAGATGTGCCTAGCCTCCAAAGCTACCTGACTGGCAAAAGATCCATGAGAGCTCTGAGCTGTTGTACTGATTCAGCTAGTGAAAGAAAGAGGCTTTTCATAACATCTGTTTGGTTTGGGTTTTTTTCTTTTCCCGCCTTCTATAAATTTTCTTGGCCATTTTTTTCTCACTTGCTTTTGCCTGTGTTAAACCTGACACCTATAAAGCAAAGCTACTTTTTTAAAAATCCCTCTAGATTTAGCAAATTACAGCCCTGCAAGAAATTCGTTTTAGCATTAAAAAAAAAATATCAGTACTATCAGCAATATTTTAAAACTAGTATAAACTACTTAGGTATATTTCCTAGAGCTATTAGAGTTATTGTAGCAACAGTAAGCAGGAAATTAAGTCATCAGACACCAAAGATGGTATAAATGGCATTTATATGTGTGTGTGTGCATATATGCGTTATTTATATATATCTCATGAACACCTGGTCACTGGAGATAAAGTTATGGGAGGTGAACAAGTCGCTGATCATCAACTGAGCCATGTTAAATCACTGTATGTATAGACCTAGTCTGCTTGACTTGAGAAGTAAAGCTGCTCCATGAAGACGGTGTAAAGGAACACAAAAGCACACAATATTTAGGAGTTCAGCAAAGTGCAGTTCAAATGATTATTTGGAACTCGTTATATTTGGGCACTGCATTATTTGTGCTTTTCTGTGTTTCAGGTTATCAGGTTGTATGAGATGCATGTAATTAGTGATCCAGCTGGTTTGGTTTTGTGTGTCCCTCTTTAATAAATTTCTGGTACCACAATAATAATATCATATTATTATTATGTGAGTAAATTTATTCTGTATCTTTACTGTTTTGTCATAGTGGGAGGAATTAGCTGGAATTTATGATAGCTGGTTGGCTGCATAACAGCAAAGGATCCATATTCCCGTTGCAAATATGTGCTGCTGTGCAATAATCATTGCACAATGAATTTTAAATATTGCTTGTATTGAAATCACCCAGAAAAATAGATTCAAAGGTAATCCAGTGCTGATTTGCCATTATCACCATGTACCTTCTTTTTGGTTTTCAGACAGTAAATGTATATGTACAAGATGGAGGAACCGATTCCATACCTGTGAAAGTGCTGAACTGTGATACTATATCACAAGTAAAGGAAAAGATAATAGACCAAGTCTATCGAAATCTGCCGTGTTCTCAGTGGCCAAAAGCTGAGAGTGTAGTTCTTGGTAGGTGATACTGTGTCTAGCAGGTGAAACACGTTGTGTGATTTTGTATCTTTCACAGAAATGTCTATAAATGCATTTTTTTGTTTAAAGAAAAAAAAAAGTTGAATGCATGTTCAGCTGGATGCTAAAATACAACATTTTGCATCAATCTTAATAGGCATTAAAAATTCATGCTTTCTAACAGAGTGCTTTTTCCTGACTCTTAAAGTTTTGGTATACTGTCATTAGCGTGCAAAGAGCCTGTTAATGACTGTTAGCACAAATGTATTCATGTCTGACAGAGTATCTCAGGTACTAATTAATGTGATAATGACAGCATGAACAATTAACTGATGGAAAAGTAATGATGCCATTTCAGAAACTGGTACAGATTTTGACTTGCCTTTATGATGGTTATTCAAAGGTATTGTAGCTTACAGGAGCTACGCTTTCAGAGCCACTGGGCCTCTGAACATCATCCTCCTTGAAGGCTTTCAAAATTGCTCTTTTCTTGAGAAAAAAAAAAAACCTGACATAACTTAAAAGTTTAATAATCTCATAATAAATGCTCCAATTAAAAGTTTTGCAATATCCTTATTACTCCCTTAATCTAAAAGTAGAGGATGCAATTCTTGCATAGTTAGGAATACTTTATGCAAACTTCTGTAATAAAGACCAAACTATTAAGCAATAAAAAACACACCTCATAGTATGTGCCAAATTACTTATTTTAATCTTCTACAATGCATTAGTGCGTCTCTAGACTGAAACATTCTTGGAGTAGTTATTTTTGCACATGGTTAAAAACTGTTTTTTTCTCATTTTAATTACCTCTTAGAGTGGCGTCCAGGTTCTACTGCACAGATCCTCTCAGACTTGGATTTAACATCCCAAAGAGATGGCAGATGGAAACGTATCAACACACTAATGCATTATAATGTAAGGAGGTGTTTCAGAGCGATTGTTCACATCTGTTAACTGTTCTCTAGTAATAAAAAAAAAAAAATCCTTATTTGTTTTTAGAGCAGCTTCTGTGCTACATAAAGAATCAAAACCAACAAAAAAGCCCTAGCTCTGGGTCTAGGCAGTAAAAGCTTGGGAGCATGAAAGGCTACGTCTAGACATATTGTCTAAACATCTTATCAAAAACACATCACCTAAATGTCAGCACTTTGGTTTCCTCAACATTGCAGTCCCAAATCCAAATTCCCCTTTGAACAGCCAAAAGCTCCTTTAGGTAGGTCTTGTATTCATCTCTTCTCTATCACTTCCTACCCCTGGGAATTGTCTTTGTCCTTGCTCTGCTGCTAAATAGATTTTGAGTTGGTCTCGTTTGTCCAACAGCCCAGTCAGGAGAGCAGATGTTGATGTTTTTGTACCGTCTGTTTTAGGTTTCATACTGTGCACCCTACCAAGCATTTGCAATCCACTTATCTTCCCTTTGTAGGCTGCTTATTGCTTTCTAACAACAGTTAATCTGGGTAAGGACACATTGAAGTAAGTTAGCTTTCCTTCAGAAAACAGACAGGTCTGATTCTCCATGATAAACTGCATCTTTGTACAAAGAGCACCCACACTGGACTGGGAACCTCTTAAGTCCTGGAGATGCTTCTAGCATTTTCAGTAATCTCACAGGTGTTGATGGAATCTCTTATTAAAGGTGCGGGAGTGAGTTTGTTCTGAATTGTAGACAAGGTTGCTCAAGAAGCCTTTGAAAGGCAGCATTAATCATAGGTCTAGATTCCCTGCAAAAGATTACAGAAGCCACAGTTAGATTTCAGGAAAGAGGTTCAGTAGTGCACGCATGGAATAACATCCCTGTGTTTGTATTTTCAAAGGTCCGAGATGGTGCCACGCTCATTTTGTCAAAAATGGGAATTTCCCAGCAGCCAGAGGATAATCAGCAAGATGTCCCAGGGGAAAGTAAGTATCTTGTGGCTCGCCTACCTCCCATAATGACTAGAAGTCAAAACCCACACAGACAGAGTGACACTGCTGTCTTGATCTCATTTATCAAGCACATCTGTGGAGGTAGATATTCCCCACCAGACTGACTATATGGGGCTTGTTTGTTGTGTGTTACCCACAGTACACTTGCAATTGTTTTCTTTGTCCTTATTATAATAGCCCTAAATAATGGGGCTTTAACCATAATTGCTGTGAGTCCATACCCCAACTTAATAGAAAATGCTCATAGCAAATATTTCCTTGCATATTTTGTTTCTTAATCTCACTATATCTATAGTCAAACTGTATATTTCATCTTTTTAAAGCTTTATCTCTTTTGTCCTTTCTTCTTCCTATACCTACTTTCCTCTCCACATTTCTTCCACTTCTTACAAAACTGATAATTGAATGCAGTGTTCTTGATCAGTCGCAGTAGAGACCAGCTCCCCGCTTTGTGACATAAGGGATCTGATGTCATTTTTTTATTGCATTTCTTACAACTTTGCTGCCTTGCCAGCTCATCTCTGTACATCCATATTTTATATCTCCTTCTCCATGAGTGTTATTTCATCAGCTATGCTAGCTTGGTTTTTCCAGGGTTTGTTGGTTGACTTTATTCATTATATACATTACCTCTTTAGATGCAGTATTTTCCACAATTCCTTTGTTCTTTTTGTGGTTTGCAGTCCGCTGTAAGTTGGTATCAGGAATTGCCTTATGTTTCCTCTCTTTCACATCACTAATGCAGCTGTCGCATAATTCTTGTATTGCTGTCTGCTACACTACACTGGACTCAACACAGAAGACAACTTCTTAGCTTGAAACCCATCTTTCAAAGCTTTTACTTCCACATGTTAGTATTTTGTCTAGACAAATTTCATTTATCTCAAAACCTCTTGAGACAAAATATCCATTACAGCCTAAAATGCACTCAGATCTCAATGGAAATATTTACTTGTAAATTTATAGTCTTTGTCACATGTGTTTCCTTTACATTTCAAATGTTAAGTTTCTCGAAAGTTTTGTATCCTTATATTCTGTTATTTTACAAGAGGTGGAAGATAGATTTATGGAACAATAATTGTTGAGATCATTCTTCCTTCTATTAACTCGTTTAATATGCTTTTCTGTCTAGCACTGATTCCAAAAGCCATTGATTCACCTGATAGTTTCATTCCTTTAAACGGATTTACTGATCTTAGACTGAATAGGTTTCAAGGGTTGGGCAGTCAAATAGATTGAAAATAAGATGCCAGAAATGTACATTTTTCAGGAAGATGGGGCTCAGCTGATAACTCTAACATATATCATTATTTAACAAAAATATAGAGACTTCCATTTCATGACCAGCAGGTCGAAGGAGGTGATTTTCCCCCTCTACTCTGATATGAGGCCCCACCTGGAGTATTGCATCCAGCTCTGGGAACCCCAGCACAAGAGGGATGTGGGCCTTCTTGAGTGAGTCCAGAGGAGGGCCATGAAAATAATCATGGGGCTGGAGCACCTCTCCTGTGAAGACAAACTGAGAGAGCTGGGCTGCTGCTATCCTCTCACCCCTTACTGCAAGTGCCTACCATAGGTGGCCAAGTGGTGACTACTCTGTCAGAGCACTTGCCAACCCAGCATGTTAATTTACAAAGCCATCCAACTTAATATAGAGGGCAGTGAAGTGCAGCCAGGGAAGGAGCTGATTCCCAGCCCCTGTTCAATTTGCATGCACTGATTGCTGAGACAACTCTGAGGTGGTAGTTGCCTCCACCCTGAACGAATGGACCATAAATGGAGCTCGGTGGTGTGCTTAGCTTGCTTTGCTTTGGTAGCACACAGTGGTGTTCAGTCTCTTATTCTAGAATCCCAGTCTTCATCCTCCCCACCTCTCAACCCTTGTGGCAGGCAGCAGGGGACCAGACCATGTAGTTTTCTTTATTTTTGTCGGAATTTCTTTTTCTTCCCTTCTGTTCTACGATCTTTAGCTATGATTCAGTATGAGGAAGCTCTTTGAACATATATGATCTCTACTCCATGATGAACACTTAGTTACACGTGTACCATACTAAATTGTAAAGGAAAAGCAGCTTTCTGGTGACAGTGCTGCCACACGAGGCTCTTGTACATGAGAGAAAAATCTGCAGAGAATTCAGATCCCAAAGTATGGAGTGAAGACAGCTTCCACCATGTTTCTTCTCCATTCTCTTGCACCATGGTAGTGTACAAATTTGGGAATACGGTGGTTTCTGCCCATTTTCTTTGGCGCCAAAGGGTCCTCAGAGCTGTATGGTGCCAAGTTGTTCTTCTGAAAGCTATGAAATGTTACAAAGCTAATGCAAAGCAAGAGCTTGCAATGACAGTGATTTGTGAGATGCTATGTGTATAAAAGGAAGGGGAGAGGATCAGTGGGTTCCCCTCCCACACACACACATTTATATGACACAGGGATTTACAGGATTGGAATAAACAGAAATCCTATCCCAGCTCTATGAATGAGGCTTGTGATGAAGTGGTTTTCCTTTTAATTCAGTCTTTTATTAACTTGCACCTTTTGCATTGAGAAGTGTCAGCTGAAGCCGTTGACTGTCTGCCAAAGTACTAGGCTTTGCATAGAGTGAAAATGTAAAACCGTGTTCAGAGATGTTGCTCTAAAACCTGGCATTGCTTCCATGCTGCTTTTGATTCCGAGCTTCTAACAGGAAGACACAAGAAGCTGGAGGTTGTGACAAATTAAATGCAGCATTTTTTGCTTCTGGAGATAATAAATGCAATTACTAATTTGTATCAAAATGGAGAATGATTTCAACGATTTCATGCTAGTATTTTTGTGCTGAACTATAAGCCAACACACTGTGTTATTCTGGGGTTTTCCTCTGTTGGTGGGGTTGTTTTCCCTTTCTAAATTTTGAATAAAAATAGACATAGGGTTGCAGATCAGGAATGCTGATTAGCAGATCCAGGTAGGGCAGCCCTTCTTTGACCTCCATGGAGCAGAATATTCATGGAGGGGGAGGTGGCTGGAAGGAAGCTATTTTCCTGCAAGCTACACAAGGGGAAAGGGGCTGTGTTGCCTGTCACCATCTCTCCTCTATCATGTTCACATCGTGGTTCATGCATCTCAGCGGCACAGTCAATATTTGGCATTAATGCACACACAGAGCATTATTTCAGATTGGCCAAAGAATGCCCAACGACCAAGACAAAGCGTTTGGGGTGAAGCTTTGACCCAGCAGGCACACTCTTCTCCCCACTTATAGCTTGACGCACAATGTGGCTACTGCAATAAAATGAGGTGTTTTTCCCTATCTTTTATTTTCTTTACCTCCTAGTTTTCCATTGGGGAAAATATTATCTCACAGAAATGTTATTTTCTCCTAGCAACCAAACTGCTGACATGGCTTGTTACCCCATGGCCTGAATTTATCTTCCTCATTCTTCCTGCTATTTTTAGCAATGAAGTGGGATCTTTGTGTTGCAGAAGTTCATCTGGTCAAACTGTAGTCACATAATCCCTACTTTCCTGTGAAATAGCTACTGTTTCACTAGTAGCCAATTCTGTTGTTGCTAAACAAACACAGGCCAAATTAAGCTGCACATCAGGGCCAGTAATCTCACCAGAAAACCCTTTGGTTGTTTCTCTTCTCTCCAAAGTTAAACGGGGCCAGATACCATCAGGAGGGCAAAGAGAGAGTAAATTCCTTTGAATCAAATGAGGAAGCAGAAGTATCCCAAGGGGCTGACATAAAGCTGGAAAATAGTTTCTGCTTTAGCTGCATGATTTGATCTGTTAGTTTACAAAAGTAAATAATAGGCATTGCGAAAGAAATTCCAGACTTCAGGGCCAGCAGTGGTTCTTACTGTACTGGCAAATGATTGTTGTTAATGGTATCGATTGCAAAACTGCATCTGCTTCATAATAAAGTGATAGCTTTGATTTCTTTCTTGCTTCATTCACACAAACTTCCAAGTCAAATTAAGGCCTCTGAGGGGGTAATACGATCTAATGTGTGATTTTCTTTTTTCTTCCCTACCTGGTTAAAAAGAAGTAAGGGCCCTGGAAGGCTGCATAGCTAATGTCTTTCATGAGGATATATAAAGTAGATTCAAGCAGAAGCGTTGGCTCAGCCAGACGACACAGAAATGTTATTTCCCTCTGTGATGTAAAATATTGCACATATATGCAAGCTCGTAAATTTAATGTAGCTGCTGAGGAAGTCAGTTAATAAACTACTATGGCCAAACATCTGAAAGGGCAAAATTTATGCAACTAGAAACTGCTATCTGTGTTGTAACTGGGATTCAGTTACATTAAGTGTTTATATTAAAGCATGAAACTTAGCAGTAATGCAGAATAATTTGTGCAATAGGACTGGGCTGAATCACAATTTTTATGGGAAAAAATAACTTTCACATTTTCAAGATGTCAATGATTTTAAACGCGCGGATTCAGTAACTTCCACTGGAAAAGCACCATCGATTTTAGGGACTATGCCAAGTAGATATAAAAATTCAGAAACCAAAGAACAGATCAAAATCAGGGGAACTGAATCTAAGTTTGTGACACAAAATCTTTTTTCATGGGATGTCTTTTGCAAGTCGAAACTGTAATCAGATGAGCAGCCATTAGCATCCAGGTGCTTACTCCTGTTTCTGCTTGTGTTAACAGACTTCATGTGAGTCTCTTTCTCTGGTTTAAGCTATGAATACTGACAAACACATTCTTTTAAATCTTATTATAATGGTTATGAATTTGCTTCAGGCATTACCTCTGTCTGCTGGCACTCACACCCTCTCAGCAAAAAGCTGCCTTTTCCCTCCTTTCAGCTAAAAAGTCAAGAGATGCTGACAAAGCCAGGCTTGAACTGAGGTACCATACCCTGAACTCAGCAGTTAGGGTAAAAACACAAACTGTAATGGTGATACCTAGAAAAACAAAAAGGTTGATATCATCAATTTTTAAAATTGTCACTGCCAAATTCACCAGCGCTGCTACAACAATATCTTGCCTGTACCTGGAGTAGCTACAATTGCTCTTTCTGTGGTGATTGTTGGGTCAGACCTATCTGAGTTTCTGTAACTTGATCATGTCCCCAAGAACTCACAAAGGGGCAAAAGTACTTCAGTGTGTGGACCTCAAAACATGCACACAGTGTGCATACATGACTGAAGAGGAGTTTCCTTACTGTGTGGCTCCTTCCTCTCCCTTTACTCTTGACTAAAGCAAGCTTTTCAGTTTATGAATTATTGAACATTTAGCACTTGAGTTGTATGTGTTGAACAGGAACAGAGTAATCTAGATGCTCTTGGCAAGAGGACAGGTATGTTAAGGATAGGGAACAAAGATCTTACATGTACTTGTGGATATGGTTATTTTCATGTTGCTGCTTTGGCTGTGGGGTCTTATTTGTAATTACTACAATTACTCTTTCTAGGGCACGCACTCCTGGAAGATGAAAATAAGGTCTGGCATCTAGTGCGGCCAGTAGATGAAATAGATGAAGGTAAATCAAAGCGGGGCAGCGTGAAGGAAAAAGAAAGGACCAAAGCTATTACAGAAATCTACCTGACGCGACTTCTTTCTGTGAAGGTAGGGCTCAGGTGTGCCATGTTACACCTTACCTCTATAGATTTTGAGGTGCAGCTGAAGAAAGTGATGCAACTGTTAGTCATGCTTTTGCCTGCAATTTTGGATGTTGTGTGCACACAATCTGGTGTTCAGGGTTTCAAGAACACTCCCGGGAAAGAGATAAAGTTTAACTCCCAATCAAAGTTGAGAACTGAGATTATGTGTTCATTAAATAAGGATTTTTGTTGCAATACAAAGATGAATATTCTCCTCTGTGCCATTGATTGGATAATATTTTGTAAGATTTTCTTTTGAACCAAATGCTTTATAAACTGCTACAGTCTTATATTGCCCTGTGCTTGTGTGTGACTAATGCTACGGGATAACCTGGAAAACTAAAAATGTTTTCAAATAGTCTTTTCAGAGTATTTTTAGTACTTATACTGCAGAATGGGTCACAAGCACAATAATTTTGCAAAGCATTCCTCCTTGAAGAAAGAATTTAGAATAATGTGTTTAACGATCCTAAAGCCAGGCCCCTCATGAAAATCAGGGTGGTCTAGCTCCAGGTAAGGCCATTTGTCCAAGTGTGAAAGCAGATGTGAAGGGAAGTCAGTGTATAGATGACATAGACTCAGGACAAAGAGCCAGCAAGATGCTTACATCCCTCTCTTCAGTTAATAACTATTTTGCAGCTGCCACTTTTCTATTCTAAATATCCAGTTTATGGATAATTACTAGTCTGCAGCTTTACTAGCTTGTACAGAGGTGTTACGGCTGGGACCACAGCTGCCCCTACACCCCAAGGACTGTCAGTGTGTCTTTGCTTTTTGCTGACAAATAGTCAAATGCTCAATGGTACTCTTTCCTCTCAGTCTCTTTCTAAAAACTGAATGGTGTTCCAGAGTCAGAGAAACTGGATGTGGGAAGCTGCAAAGGCATTAAAAACCAGCTAGCAATTATTTTATGCGCACAGCAATCCTGAAGTGTAAATGTATTGTACACTTAGCAACCAGCTTCTGCTTCTTCTGGCAAGCACAAAGCACACCTTTGCAAACTGTGGAATAGTTGGTGAAGTTGCAGCCTTTCAGGCCAGAACATAAAATGGTTCTCTAGAAGGTCATTACACTAAGAAGTTGCTTGCTTTTTGTCACCCAGTACCCTTAGCACTCAGGATGAAGGCCATCAGTGACTGCAAGTGGATGTTAGTGTCAATAGAAATAAGAGTGGACGATGGCACCGAGTGCAGTTGGTAGCACAAATCTAATAGATTTTTTTTAAATTTGCATTAGGGGACACTTCAGCAGTTTGTAGATAACTTCTTTCATAGCGTGCTCAACTCAAACCATGTGGTGCCACCAGCTGTGAAATACTTCTTTGACTTTCTTGACGAGCAAGCAGAAAAACATGACATCAAGGATGAAGATACCATTCACATCTGGAAAACAAACAGGTACAGTGTGAACAGAGTAATACTTGTACTGAAGAGAAATAAGAGTGTAATTCCCAGCTATGTACTGGCACTCTTTCCAGAAAACAAGTAAATTTCATTTATAATTCTCAGAACCGTTTTAATTGAGGCAATATGTTTATATGATCCTAAGGATTCCCTGTAAGCCTAGAAGATGCAAAAATGAAATCTATGAGGTTGTCAGTGGCAGATTTAACACTTCACTTTATGTCTTTCCTCAGAGAAGAGGAAAGCAAGAGGTAAATGGGACTAGATTTATCTGTCAAAGCACAAAATCTAATAAAATCATGCTCATTCTCTAACCACGCAGACATCTTCTCTTGCTATTTGGGGGAATTTGAGATTCTTGAGAGATGTAATGGCTTGGTTTTCAGACATGGAAGCCAGACAACAGATAGCTCCTATAAATGTTGAAATACAGCAAGAAGCTTCACTGTTGTGAGGAGATCAAAATGCAAAACTCGCACTTAATTTCATGTGATTTGCTTTTTGTAAAGCATTTGTTGTATAAAAAGGATTATTTATCTTTTCCTTGCTTTGCAGCCTCCCTCTTAGATTCTGGGTAAACATACTGAAAAATCCCCATTTCATCTTTGATGTTCATGTTCACGAAGTAGTTGATGCTTCCTTGTCAGTCATTGCACAGACTTTCATGGATGCTTGCACAAGAACAGAGCACAAATTAAGCAGAGTAAGTGATTTGCATTCTACATCCTGACTACATTCATGCCTGACAAGAGAAAGGGCATCCTCATAGACAGTACCCATTCTCTGAGGAGATACAACCTTGATAATTTCTTTTTAATTTTATAATGAAGTTAGCATTTCACCACTTAGCAGATTGGTGAACGTGTCAGTGTACTGAGTAGTCTGCAATTGGTGTTTATAAAAAGGAGAAAATAGCAACTGCTTTTATAAAAAGCAAGTTTACAAGCTGATTATTTCATGTCCATCTATAATTTAGCATCATCTTGCACTGAATATTTGTAAAATTCAATAGTACTGATGTGTGTAAACTTCATCCTTTCAGAACGCACGGTCCCACCAATGTTAATAACCATCCAAGCGTTACTGTCTGTAAAGCTGAAGTGCCTGTGAATATAAAGGCTTGATCTTAAGTTCTTGGCTTTCTTTTGCTTTCTATAGATGTTCTTAAATCAACCAAGTTTCTCTCTGTTATACATTTTTCAGGATTCTCCGAGTAATAAATTACTTTACGCAAAAGAAATCTCAAACTATAAGAAGATGGTGGAAGAGTGAGTATAGATGCTTTTCATGCTTATTTGAAGTTGATAGGGCTTTAGGCCTGTGTAAGAGCAAAAGAAACCACTGAGGTTTTACACTCAAGTGTTAAAGCTTTCCATTGGTGGTGGCGTTGGTGGGGATGAAATGGAGTGCCTTTATGACCCAGTGTGTGTTCGTGTCTCTGCAGACAGGTAGATTTTTTCTGGTGAAAACATGATACTGTTTTGTGCAGTGGTGGTTGTTACCCATACAATCTGTCTAAACAAAGCTGCACTTTTGTAACTCACTGAGATCAAATCCTGATCACATTTTTACAAACACATTTGTTCTGTTCCATCTCTGACTTCATTCGTTTTCTAATTGGGAATTCTGTGAATTCCATGGAAGATCTGCCGCAGGACAAAACTCTTACTAGCTTATAACTTCCAAACTCTGAAGACCTAAAATAATCTACGGCTGCTATTATAGATAGATTTCTTTTTCCTGTGGTAAGGCCCTGTACAATAAGGTACGATTTGTCGCTGCTGTGAAGGTAGTAATGACTGTGGAAGGCAGGTTTGCTACAGGAATCACTGGTCTGTTATAACAAAGCATCTCCTGCATTAGCAGGACTCATGTTTAAAATAACTGCAAAATTGAAGGACAGAATCAGCAGAAACCACAATGTATTTCGCCTATTGAAAGTCTGTTTTCATCTGTTGCAGTTATTACAAAGGTATTCGTCAGATGGTGCCAGTGAGTGACCAAGACATGAATACCCATCTAGCAGAGATTTCTAGGGTAAGAATCAATTCCATTTTCTTGTCCTGAAATTAGAGCCAAGTGTAGCACTATTTGTCTTCTGTTCCTAACTCAAGTGGGTTTCTTGTATGTGCAAACATCACACGAGTTATTTCATGCTCTGAAATTGTCCTGTTAAGTGTAGTCATGCCTTTCAGCCATTTGGAATGTTGATTGCTGACTGGAACCAAGAGTTGTTATTGTCACTAATCTGTCTGGGTGATGTAGGTGCCAGAGCAAAATGTTTGAATTTTTTCATATCCATTGTGGGAAACTTACAGCACTTTTGAATTGTGTTTTCTCTCCCAAGCATATAGAGGATTTTTAGCTTTGATCATACTGATAACAAGTAATGACTAAGTTCACAGTGCTACCACAGCAAAAAATAGGTTCCAGAAATGAAAGCGGAGGCACATACGTTAAGTACAGCCTATTTTAAAGCTGTCTACACAAGGGCAATACTTCTGCTTCACACTGCATGTGAGAAGCTCACCATGTGCTTGCTCAGTGACACTTTTTGCCTTACAGGTTATTGAGGGTTACCCCTCATGGAGAAGAGCAGAGGGGGGTGGTTGCTAACTGAGGACTCTGGTTGGAGACTGGTGGAGCAAAGAGACTACAAACCCTGCTTTGGTCTTGAAAGAGCCTGTCTGTGCAACAGTTCAGCTTAGTTAGAGCAGACTCGTGCCTTTGAAGCACTCAGTTTAACTTGGAGAACCAGCACAGGGCTGCACCAGTCTGAAAAGATGTTTAGTCTGAGCGAAGAAAGAGGGTATTACTGGCTGGTTTGCTTATTTGCTTAATTTAGTTGAAGAGTTCTAGCATAAGGAGGATGTTTGGGGAATTTTTTGTGGTTTGTTTTTTCCAGTGCACTTATGACCCAACAATTTTGCAGATCAACATCCTCATGAGAGCATTTCTATTTTCAGTCATTCACTACAAAACTCATCTGCAGTGGCATTTAATTTTCCAGTTCACTTTATTTATTACACAAATTGAGAAGTATGTAAAATTAAAACATTTGGTGATTAAAAGTAAATTCAATAGAACGTTTTAACATCAGCAGAGGATGCTGATCCTTTCTACTTTTGTTATAAATTATGATAAAATGAATATGGAAGGAGTGATCGAACACTGCAAATTTTGGCCAGTTCTAGAAGCAACTTGTACAGAGCAAGGGAAGATGGATGTTTCTCTGCTACTTTATGCCTTGGGTAATCATTTATGCCAGTAGCAATATTTTGCAATTCTTCATTTTCTTAGCTAACTTAAAAGACTAAAGGCATAGCTAAAGACTTAAATCCTATACTTGTGAATGAAAAACATTTGTTAGGTAGAACACATTCACTAATTAAGTTAAATGTCAGGGAGAGAGAGAGGAAGAGGTAATGGAAGGGTTATTTCTTGATTCATTTTTAGTCCTTTTTCTCTCTATCTCTCTCTACCCCCCATCCCTTCCCATCTTCATGGTTCAGATGGCTTTTTCCAAGTATCCATGTGCTGGAGATCTTGATGAGTTACACCTTTGCTGTAGTGAGGTGTGAATAGTTTCAAAGAGGCAAAAAGAGCTGGAGAAAGTATTTCAAACACCCACGACAGTGACAGAAACAATGCTTAACATCTCAACAATATGTAGACAGTACTGAGTAAATGCTCTAGTTATACATACCCATGTTGTCAACAGATGTTTCAGCTGTAGTCTGTGCTTTACCATTCAGAGCTCAAAATATTTTCCACCTCCAGTGGAAAAAGACCAGTGGGAAAATCTTCATCTAAAAATCACCGAACAAAAGTTTTCTCACCCCTTTTTTTCTGCCCCAGCTGTCATTGAACACAAGTTACAGGATGCAGAGCTTGCACTTGGAAATCTTGTAAAGTGATTCCAGCAGTCGTGGATGCGCATAATTTTCAGCTGTCTGTGATCACATTTTGACACATTTCCTTCCTGCTTGTGTTTAACAGGCACATACCGATTCCTTAAACACACTTGTGGCTCTACACCAACTCTACCAGTATACTAACAAATACTATGATGAGGTAAGTTGTGGCTCTTGTTTTCACTTTTTAATATCAATAGTGAAAAGTTATAACATCTGTCTAAAGGAACAACTTCTGGAATTCCCTGGATAATTGGGCAGAAGCAGTGCTGAGCAGAAAGCTCTAACTTTGCAGTTATACACCTTGCTTCACAATTACACTGGTCAAGGGTGTGCTTTTAAACAATCTCATTATGGGATATCTGGTTTTGGTAGTGATAGTTTAATGAGATCTGAAAGAGAAATAGATCTAAAAGTCATTTCTCCTCAGATCTACTGTTCTAATTCCTAAGAATTAGGACATAAGAATGTCACTGAGCAAAAAGCAGTCATAACAGCTGTATCAGGTTTCAAGCTAGCGGGGTTTTTTATTTAGGAACAGCCCATTAAACTTGTTTTGCTTGTAGGAATGGGGCCATGCCTTTTTTATTAGTTAAGATGCACTTGAAACTCCCATGCGTGCTCCTGTCCCCATTTTGCTGTGCTCAATGAAGTCCCTGTCCCAGGTAAACAAAAGTAGAGTAACTGCTGAATATAGCCTAATTCAAAAGGATTCAGACCAAATGTTTCTCTGTTTTTTCACACCCTGTAGAAAGGGGGACAAAGATATTCCCAGTGTAGCTGGGCTGTGGCTATGGCTCTCCAAACTTAATCTGAAAACAAAAAGAGAGAAGGGAACTTTTATTCAAAGGTTTCCATGGAAATGAATGCCTCCAAAAAACTCTCAGAATTAAATCAAAGCAAGAACAGATGCTGAATAAAAAAGGAGTACAGCACATGTGAGCTCTCTTTGGTTTGTCTTGCACCTCATCACAGTTCATGTTTTCACTTATATTTAGCACTGAAGTCAGTGAGTCTCATACTCAGCTTCACTGCAGCTGCTTTATACAGGAGCAGCCAGCCTGTTGGAGCACTTAAGCAGATGTAAGCAGGGAAAATCAAATTACTCTGAGAAGTCTTGCAACAAGGGTTGGTAGGGGAAGCAGCCAGAGGAATGCAGGCCAACCTGGTGGCATTGGTTTCCTCATCCCCAGCACCAACCAAGCTGGCTTTCAACACCTTCCTAAATGGATCCGTGGCCTGACCTCTTACGAAGACCCACAGGGACCCCAGATGACGATCGAACCATAAAGCCCTGATTCTTCCACACCCCTGTGTCCCTGCTTCTCCTCGTGTCTTCAGATTTGGTAGCAGGGTCAGGTGGAGTCACCAGTCTGTGGAACTTCAGCAGTGGCAGACAGCAAGTCCCAGTGCGTGGCTACAGCTCTTGCTTCTGCATACATCACTGTGTAACAACAAGGTGCATCTGATGAAAAGGCTGCTAATTCAGAGTTATGGAGATAATCTGTCAAGAACCATTCAGTAAAATTAATGGAGCTTATTTATTTTCCATGAAAATGTTTTAATTTGCATAAATTGGAACATTTTGCAGCTGCCTTTGTCTTTATTACTGACGCAGTGTTTCCCAGCATGCGCTGTACCTTCTGTATCTCTGCAGGGCTTGACAGTGACTAAGTGGGTACATTCTAATTGTCCACATTTATACGAAGGATATATTCACCAGCAGAGATAATCATGAATTATTTATTCTAGATTTGAGGAGTTATAGCTAGATGTAATTGTTTAAATTAAGGGAACAATATCAAATTAAATTAGGCCCAATTTAAATACAGTAATAAGTATTTATTAACTCTGTCTTATAAAAATGTTTTCACACTATAAAACCAGATCCATTAAAATAATTATTTCCAAACAAATCTGCTTCACTCTTTGAAACTCAAATGCTGTACCAGCCCTTCAAAATGAAATTATTAGCTAGATTGATAGTGACTGCATTAATCTCCATTGTCAATGACGTGCAAGAAGTAGTAAGAGCCACAGGTAGTGACAGGCAAACTCTATTTCTCCAGTTCTTGTACTTGCAAGTTGATAGAGTATTTAAACAGAAGCTAAAGGTTTCTGCTTGATTAGATTGTCTGACTTCTATTCGTAAAGCCAGTCCTAGAAAAGGAACAGTTTTGTCATGTAACACATTCTTCTAGTGGAGAAATCTAATAGTTGGTGGAAGAGTTTTCCTAAAGGATGGTGGAAATGAGAACCTTTCAAAACCTTTGAAATTTGATCTTGAGAAGCCCTAAAAAACTCTATTTGAAGAAAAGCCTTCTCATAACAGTTGACCTTTTCTAGCTCTTGTTTTCAAATCCCTGGTGTCTTCAAGTCATACCTTCTTATATATATTCCGTAGAGCAGGGGCAGTGTGTGGGATGCTGGGGAGCTCCTCTGATGAGCTCTTTGCTTCCTGAGTTACATGGTGCTGGGCCAGAGCCTTGGCATTTCTCAGTGAGAGCCAAAGAGCAGCTCCCTGATGCTGTGGCCAGGCTGTTTTCCTCCTTGGATTGCCTACAGACGCAAGAGATTTTGTATTGCCCTACCTCATGCCTGTGCATGGACCACCCAGGAGCTTCTTATAACCAAAGCTCATGGGGACGGGGCTTAATTACTGCTGGTAAATGACCCTTAAGCCTTGTAGGGTGCACTGTAAGCAAAGGCACTGTTTCTTAAATAGCTATAAATATATTTATAAAGAATAAAAGATTATAAAAATATAAGAGATATATATGAAAGATTATTAAGATATAAAAGATAAAGATTATTTATGAAGATAAATAGCTATAATATTCCATTTTGGAATGTAATATTTCACAAGATAAAGTCCTATCTATTAATTTGCTTGGATACCAGCAGAAGGGGAAACATTACAACAACTTGGATAAAGTAATGGAGACAATCATTTTTATTGCCTTTGTGTAAAAATAGAACATGGGACCTCCTAGATGGACTTTATCTTTGGTATAGAGTCAATGCAAAAGACTCTTTACAACCCACATAGTATCAAACACTGGGTCCAGGAACTGTCATATATTTTAAGCTAAATGATTCTAAACATTCTGTGTTTATTTCTTCCAGATTATAAATGCACTTGAAGAGGATCCAGCTGCACAAAAAATGCAGCTTGCCTTCCGTTTACAGCAAATAGCAGCTGCATTAGAGAATAAAGTGACTGACCTTTGACTCAAAAGCCGCAATAAAGAAATCTGATCTGAAGATGTTCAAATTCATTCTTCCTGTTAAGGAAATAGTGTTCTATTTTTTAATGTATAATTACAACTTTAAATGAAAGATTTCATGTTTTTTTGATAGCAGAGGTGTAATGTAAAGAATTTTTACTGTAAATTATGCTTCTAATTAAAAGCTGTGTCTTGTGTAAATGAATTTTCAGTGGGACGGAAAGTCCTTTGGTTGGGGGCAGGGTGGGGGGTGGAAGAAGGAAAACCTATAGTCCATTTAATTTAGTAGAATCTGAGACATCAGCATTTAGGATTCATTATGCAGATAAATTCAATACTATAGCATCCTTTCTAGGTTAAGCAATATTTGTACTAGGAAAACAATAACATTCTCAGAGACCCATGCAATATCCCCTTTTATTTTGATAACTGGAAATTGACTTCCATATAGCTCTAAAACTTAGTCTGTGCTCATAATGAACATCCTGAACGTGTCAGATTTCTCTGCAAGATCTGAAAATGGGATTTGCTGTCACACACAGTTCTTTAAATTAATTATTTATGTCCATGGTGATGCACAGTATTGCACCCACCACGGCTGGCTGTGACGGAAATAAGAGTAATGTCAGTGTAGGAGGGTTCTACTGATAAAGCCTCATGCAGTTCAGAAATCACTGCAAAAAAGGAATTAGTCCTTAAAACTTTACAACTCTTTGTTATTATTGTGAGTTTTATGATATATGCTAATGTGCCTTACTTGTACTAATTCTGTGAATCTGATGAATGGTTTTGTAAAAAGAAGCAGATCAGAAAAGAAATATTTATGTGCTGTTGAATGACTTTTGTGTGAAAAACATGACCAGCAGAATGCTTGTAATTAGCTGCTTGCCGAGAGTGTGCTGTTTAACATGATTTGATTATGTATAATATCTTATTTTAGAATGGTTCTGATGATTTATTTGAATCTTGGAACTGTCCTAGAAATACCATCACTTGTTCTTATTGTATTTGTGATGTAAAATACTAGTATGATATTGGAAAAATCATATACCCGTCTATTGAAAACCACTCAGTCAGTTTTGAGCCTTGGAATGCTGCATTTGGTTGAATACACACCATGACCCATAGCAAAGAAAACTGAAATAACTTGTCAGAAAGTGTGTGTTTACAATAGAGGTAAGCTCCGTACAAATCAAAAGGTTAGGTACGTCTTCTTAAATTGCTGTATTGCACATCAGAGAACTTTATTCCTCTTTGTCTCGCAAGTCTTTGGCAGTAACGTAGCATTTTAATGAAGCGCTGCCATCTGTACTCCTTCGTTCACTGTCCTGCCAAGCGCCTGGACTCTGCTGATTCTCAGCAAGCTGACGCAGTGTCTGCTGCCCGCTCTCCCTGCCCGGTAGGTTGTCACACAGTGGCTTTTACTGTTTGTTGATATATCTCCCCCCACCCTTTTTGACAATTTCCCAGTATTTGTCCGTGGGCCTTTCCTTCAGTTTCCAACAATCAAAAGCCTCACCAGAGCTGGTTTCCTGCCCAGTTGGCTGGGAGGGGTTTCTTAGTTTGTTTTGTACTCAACTCCTCGTATTTGTGTATAATCATTCCTGAATCTGCCTGGGCTGTAAGTTATTTTACACTGTTTAGGACCGAGGTACATGACTTCTGCATAAAGGTGCTTTGCCAGCTACTCCTTCATCAGCAAAGGCATCCTAATTTCACGGCTAATCTGTTTCTTTGTCATTATTTGTAAATCCTGTTAATTGTAAATCAAATACAATGTTGTTTTTTTCCACCAAGTGTCATGGATCTTTACTGAAACTAGGGGGTGGGTGCTGAAAGAGATTTGTAACTATTCCTCCAGGGGCGAATAGGGCAGCAGCGTCTGTCAGTCTGCGGTTGGTAATGGAGGAGCACAGCACATCCTGCAGATGGTATGCCTGACATCATGCCCTTTCTGTGGGCATTGGCTCTGAAAAATGAGAGTACTCTGGAGAAGAGCGTGTAGTGTAACATCCTGTAGCGAGGGCTTCTTGCCTGATAAATCTGTTTTGGGACCTGAAAGCCCGTTAATACGCAGGCTCAGCAGCACCTCTCCAGAGAGATCAGAAAGCCCTGCTTGAGCAAGTAGGGCTTTCAGGGGGAACATTACATGTCCACCACCATCAATGACTCAATGCAGAGCAGCTGTGGGTGATAATGAGCTGCCTTGGGCTGTGGCATACTGCAGCAGAACATTTCTTACCTGTTAGACAAGCATGTGTGTCTCCTAACATGTGTGAGTTTGTGATAGTCACTCTGTGGTGCTCTTTTTTTACATCCTGGGAAATCTGCAGGCTTTTGGCACTGCCTGTGTTTGGGAACACGGAGGCAGTGACTGTGAGCAGCTGCAGCTACAAAGGAGACAATGCCAGTTCTTCAGTTTCTCGTAAGACTCCTCTCCTGAAAGCACAGAATTGGAATTTGAATTGAAGAACTGAGCTGGTTTATATTATTCTTTCCCCTTTTGGCTAAGCTCCTCCAGTGCTTGCTTTTCCATTCTGGTGCTCGGTTTTGTCCCGGCCTAGTTTTTGGCTTCAGTTTTCCCTGTGTTTTAGCAATCTGATTCTTAAAGGCTTCATGCTCCTTCTTTGGTTTCTGCTGCTCCTGCCATCTGGTTCATCTGCAAGATAAAAGAAAAAAGCTCACTGGGGGTCTCCCTCCTTTTCATCCCTACTGCAACCCCTCTATGGGACATTTTTTTGAGCACAAGAACCTTCCTTCTGCATAATGTGAGCCACTGTACTCCATAGCAGCACCTATGAACAAAACTCCCATGACTGGACATCTCCCAGACACAGTTCAGAGATGGGTGCAGGCTGTCAACCGCCACCAGGAAGTCTGAATCCCACTGCTCACTGTACCCTCTCCAAAGGGTTTGCTTGTTTCCTCACCAGCAAACAAGCACATAGAGATCTCAGATGATGCCCCTACTTGCCTAATATGGAGCAACTCACCCAGCTGAAGAGAAATTTGGGGCTTTTTGCCTCTGGCCAGGAATTTACTCTTTATTCTTTAGTGCCAGGTTTCCCTCTGACACCTTACTAGGTCTTTTTGCACACTGCATGCTATAGATTATAAGCAAGCAGTTATGGATGGAGGGGATCTTGGTTAGCTTGCACGTGTGAGGCATAGTGCTTCCTCAAGATGGTTTCTTTGATCAGTCTGTTCCAGCCATACTTCAGCCTTCCTCTTCTGCAGGCTGCTGTGTTGGACATATGTGTCTCAGCCTGCTCAGCCTGAGCTGTGCAACCTTTTGAAGGCCAGCAGAGCCATGACTACAGACAGAACCATACAGGGAACTCAGAAACTCAAACTGGAATTCATAAATTCACAAATACCCAAACTGTCATAATATGGGATTTTTAGCCAGCTGCATAAAAACTTGAAATGGTTCTGAGCTTGAAATTCAGCTGTTCTGGATTTGTCAGTGCTGATGAGATTTTGTGGCTAGTCCTTTAATGTTCCAGGTTCTCAAGTCCTGTTAGTAACACAACCACTTTCAACCATAGTTTGCCCTCATAGTATGTACCTGTATGGCCTTAAATAAAGTCTCTGAATGTGATCAGGAAACCCCACTTTCACATACTGCCCATGGCTGCAACACCTCCATCTATCCTGATAAACTAAGGGTTCAGTCAGGTTTTCCATTTCACCTAAGCATGTGGTGTACCAGTTCTCTGAGAACTTCCTTGCTAAAGAATTCAGTCTTGAGCAGAGGTTGCCTTCTCTCAAGGCCTCTTCCAAGTCTGTTGTCTTCTCTCAGAAAAAGCTTCTAGGGGAAACTGTTTGGGGTTCTTCCTCTCACAGTCAGAGCAGTGAGACTGTCAACTTCAGAAGTCTCAAGGAGGATGGCTGGCTGTCATTCTCCCAACGGCTGGCTCAAGTCCTGTGCTATTCTGCTTTACTCTCTGAAGGAATGAAATGTGGCACTTTGAGACACTAGAGTTGTTAAACTGTAAATCTCAGCACCGTAGTCTTTGTGACTTGCTTTCATCCTTTATTCCCAGCTCAACACTATCAAGCTCAGCACCTGAAGCTTTCCAGGTTCTCTGTTACACAAGCTCCTCTCTTCTTAGAGGTCCACTTCGCCAGATCTGCCTGGAGCATGGGATTCCCTAGAAAATCAATGACAGCAGCACACATGCTAAAATGATCAGTAATTGTTTTCTCAGGCTCTGTGCCTGCCTAGTCCGTGTTTCTGTCTTTATTTTGAGAAAACCTCCTTTGTTTGATGAATGATGGATTTGAATGGTGGAATTGTAAACTAGAGTTGGTCTTTCAGCCTTCCTCTTTTGTTAGCCTTTGTTTTGATGGAGCCTGACAATGACTGTGGAAGTCTTAGTGTTTAACAATCCCTGCAGAAATTAAGGAAAAGAGACTTTCCAGACCCACAGTTATCAGGAAGTTTTTAAGAGTTTTGCTCATGCCCACTTATGGCTTGGTGATGAGGAGCATTTCTCCATCCACTACAGAAGAAAGTGGCTGGTCCTGTGCAGGCTTGTAATAACCATCCATGTTATATAAGATCACTGCTGTTGTACCAGTCATTCAGGGCTGACTTTTGCCTTGCCGGTGTATACCGTGAGCTACTGCTTGTCATTCCCAAAGAGGACAAATCCTACTGTCATTCATAGCCAAGCAATCAAAAGCTATTTCATTTATCCATGTATTCCTGTTTCTTTGCGGCTTTTCAGATAATTGCCATTTGAACCAGAAGGGAGTTTGAGTGCTTGCCTTCTTTTTCTTAAGCTTTTAAAGCACCTATGTGTCTTAACAGATTGAACACTTCAGAAAGAAACTATTTCCTCAGTGGGACAGGGGACAATAGCTGTATATGGCTCATCTTAAAAGGAAATAAAAATCCCACCATGAACCACACACTGTGTTTTTGAAATCCTTTATTCACTGCTGTAATTCTGAACAATGTTTTTGGCTTATTTAATTCTCCTCAAAATTGAATGTTGAACAAAACTCTTTTTTTTCCCCCTTTTAATCTACTGTAATAAGAAAGGAGTGAAATGAAAAATGTATTCCTTTGATACGCCTAATCTTTCCTCTCCTGTGGCTATGCTCCTATTCAGTAAGAGATCATACTTGCTAGTTGCAGAGCCTGGACACCAATCCATGGGATATAAACCAAACCAAAATCCATGTTTCCTGCAGCTGCATCTGGGCCTATGGCAATGCTCATAATTGTAAAGCTGCCTCCAGGATGTTATTTGGAATTTCATTATTGTGGGTCTGGCTGGTTTCCTTGCCCTCTTTCACATGATCCTTCTTCGTGTGGGTTTTCATCTTGTGTTTCGGTGGCACTTGTGGGACCACAACTCTACATTCCTCTGAAAGCCCAAGGAAGGAAACAATCACTGCCTGGATTAGTCATGCACTTACTTTTCATACCTGAAGCCTCCATGAGCACACAGGCCTTCTCAGTCTCAGCTCACTGGGAAACAATAGCAGTGGATTTTTTATGCTAGAGCCTTACTGAAATACAAAACATTTCCCTCTGTCCAAACTAAATTGTGTTTGGTTTGTTACTAAACACTCACTGGTTACGTACAATACTATTCTCACCTGATATGCAACTGGCCTCTCAGAGTTGACCTTTGCTCCACCTGAAGTCTGCAGCACCCCTCTACCCTAGACTGGTGGGTGCACTATGCTAGCCCCAAACTAAAAACCAATACAGACATTACCATTATTTAGCCTTTAGAAAAGGCTAAATATTCATATCTCATACACTTGATGGGGGTGTTTAGCCTCATTGCTGCTTTTAGTTTGTGAGGCTGCTATAAGGTTATAACATCCAGAAGACCCATAATGAGGCCTTAAAGTCCAGCTAAGGGAACAGAAAGATCACCATCAGTTTCAGCAGCAGCAGCAGGTCTAGCATCCTTTATTCTGCTCAGCTGTCATTATATATTCCACCTTTTATTTTAACAGTCTTATTTTGTTTTTCTTGTGCATTTGAAGCATTTGCAATCCTCTATTTGTATTCTGGCACATTACTGCTCAAGATGAGATCATCCATCTGGGTTTTGTGCTATTCTGGAGCTACAGGTTTGGTAGGGTCATACCCTGGTGCGCTTACTCCTTTTACAGTAATATTTGATGGAGAGCTGTGTTGACTTATGTTTTTGCTGGTTGTGTGTGGAGATTCAAATGCTGATTGCTTTGACCCATCTATCTATAGTAAGAGCCTGTAACTGTCCAAGTGCTATTATAGCTTTTGATTTAGGTTATGGTTGTGATTTTCTCTTTCTTTCCAGCGAAAGGAAGATTAGAAATGTTTTGTTTGCCATTTAACTGGAAAATGTTAATAGTTTCGCTGCATCTCTGAGAGAAAAGAAGGGAAAGAGGAGGTGATGTCCTTTCCCTGTGTGGTGGGTTTGGACTATTCTGCTCTAAAGTTAACCAAGACAGTGATGACACAGACTGCTTCAACACTGCTGTAACTCACAGACTTTAGTTTCTTTGTGGTTAATCATTCATGTGAATTAGTAGGGCAGGTTTTTTAATACAGAGCTTGAATTTAATTTCAATCTGTGCTGTCCATCATTGTCTGTCTTTATCAGGTTTTTGAGATGACAGCATACATAAGGTATCTAAGATTAGATTCTGGTTTTAAACCTTCAGAGTCTGAATCACATCTCTTTGTGATCCATTTCGAGGTTGAAGTGATGTGTCAGGACACACATTCTGCAGTAGTTAAAACTCATAAATCAAAGAAGTGCTGAATTATTAATTTTAAACTTTTAAGCAATTTCTCTTTGGGGGCCTGCATGCATGTGCTGCTTGGGGCAAGCTGCAGAATTGCCAGCTGGGCTGCAAGGCTCTGCCCTGCAAGCAGTCCTGTTGTGCTGGTCACCAGCAACGGCTATCACCCTGCTTTCTGGGCCAGCAGAGGTTTGTGGGGTGTTAGTGCTAATGGCTGATGGGCTGGCCTTTGGTTAGCTCAAATTTAACCCAAAACTGCTCTCTGACAGGTGATTTCAGAGTCTCATCAGAAGTTTTGCTCCACTACTGATGACCAACTGGCATGTTTGTGGCCAAAACCTTTCTGTTAACACTCTGCTGGGAAAGGATGCTAGTTTTAGCCTCTCCCAGCAAGAGACAAACCCAAGGACAGATGTAATCACTGCAAGGCCTCAGCACTGGGGCCTTGAGAGAGGATCAGATCACTGAGCCTTGCCAAGCTTTGAGGAAGGAGATGGCTGCCTTCATAGGCATGTAGCTAGCCCTCAAGACCAGAAGAAACTGTTCTGAGCAATGGCTGCTGCAAGAGTAACCCCCAGGACTGGTCTCCCCAGCTGGGAATCACTGTGAATACACCATTTCCTGCCTTGCTGACATGGAGGAAGCCAAAAGGCAGGCTAAAACTCTCAGGTGAAAAAGTGTTAGATGGTAAACTGGGAATGTGCTGCCAAAATCTCACCCCTTTTTCCCTCCTCTTTCCATTGGCAAAGATCTGAGCCTGGCATGAACTGCACCAGGGCATGATACAGGCAGCACTGCTCAGCCAATTCTGCTCCAGCACTGAAACAGCAAAGCTGCATCTGTATAGGTGGCCATGCGCATGGCACAATAAACAGACCTTGGTCAAGCGTGGTCCAATCATCCATCTCCAGTGCTGCAGCAGCAAAACTAGCCCCAAGAGACACTCTCATACCCAGGCACCCCTCATGGTGCTCTCAGTGGATCTAGAGACAGGAGTAGCTTACAGGACTAATTGTTAGGAGCACCTAAATTAAATGTAGCTTAGTTAATGATATCTTTGTTTGGAGTGTAGAGTTGCTCAATGCTGAGAAGAATAAAGACATTTCAAAGGTCACAACTAACTCTGGATTCTGGGGTTATAAAGAGAAGCTAACCTAAAAAGCATCTTAGAAACATAACCCAGTTCAGACCTATCTTTTGCACTTACCAGCAGCTCTGAAAAAACTGGTCTGTATGTTGATAGCTGTATTAGAAGGTCTGTAGATCATCCACGAAGTAGCTGCGCTTTCATAGCTCTGACCATTGTGGTGCCGCGCAGAAACATTGAACAGGCACATGTTAAGATTTTAAGGAAAGAAAAGTTTCCTGCCCCCTTTTTCTTTTTCCTTAGAGCTCTGAGACCTTTTTAGCTTCACTGAGGAATGGCCGCACCACAGAGGTAAGTCATGTTCACAGCTATCTTATGTTTCATAGTTAATTTTTCCCAGACTTCACAGTGATTCTCCTCCTCTGTTTACAAGCTTCTGCACAGAGGTTGATGCAGACAGATCTGTTATTCTAGCAGTGTAGAGGTGGGCTCAGTCATGGGCTATCTATGCACAAAATATTACATATGCAGTTCTTGATAAAAACCCCAGCTACTTTAAATTCTCAGTGGCACTTCTCCCTGACTCTTTTTGTTTGTTTTAATGAGGATATTTTTTTTACTACAGGAAATTCCTTCACTGGGGAAATTTCAGCCTCATAAGCCTGAATATTTTATTTTTACAAATGGGGTTGAATTCTGTTCTTGTTAGGATTAGTGGGTGTTTTGCTTGGGCGTAAGATCCAAGAATGTGACACAGGGCAGTTTTAGACACTGCTCATTAGGCTAAAAACCTATCTGATTTGGTCGTAAACCAGGGGTTTTTTTCTTTTCAAGTTCACTTAAAACATTTCACATAACTAGCAACACAATCTTTTTTATCTCAGTTTATTGTTCAAAACAGGGAAGAAGCCAAATTCTGTTGTGTGAATGTGGACTCTGTGATATCAAGAATGATCTGGATTGTGTCTGTCTGTCAGCCATATCACCCATGCCTATAATAAGAAAGTAAATGGGACAGAACTGCTAAGAAATAAAGAAGCTGATGAATGGATTGGATCAGTTCCAAATTCATTTCCTTATTTTTTCAACATGGTCCTAAGTACTAACATAGTTGGAGCTTTGATCTGGCTATTACTATGCTGCAAATATTGCCCTTGCTCACCCCAGATCCACTGAAGTGTGGAAGGTCCCTAGTGATTTAAATGGGCTCTGGATCTCTCCTACAATCTCCAAGTGATTTACTCTAAAATCAATTCTGTTGCTCTAAAATCAATACAATTAGAGCTTTAACATGATCAGCTGAGAAAAGAAACTGGCAGTTGAGGCAGATGCCTAAGGTAGGGAGCAAAGGGAATTAAGCGGCTGATGCGCCAGGTTGATACCAATGTCCTAGTGCCTGCTCTGCAAACAGAGGGCTGGCATGCCCTAGGCCTGGCCATTAGACACCAGGGGTACCATGTGGAATCATTCCTGTCTTCATCCAACAATCTTGAAATGTTTTACAGACATTAATTAAACCCTCTGAGGTGGCATACTGTTTCTGTTGATGCAATTAAAAATAACCCCAAACCCACTTGCCTAAGGTTGGAGAACAAAATGGAACAGCTGGGAATAGAACTTCAGATTCCAGATGCTTGGCCCTCAACTGTAACCTGCTGGCAGCATGCCATGTACAGAGGAAAATGAAAATTGATCCAGCTAAACTGCTCCCTCCAAGCTGACAATTTTCCATGGCATTGTAGAGAAACAAATGCAGACACAAGGTTGGAACAAGAAAAACCTGCCTGGCAAGGGTGCCCTGCGTTCAAAAACTATCATTCAAAGGAAAACTATATGTACTTACACATACACAGCTGTTTGCTGAAAAGAACTTTGCTCAGGTTGCAGTCTGCAAACTGTGGACATTTAGTATCTATGAAGGGGGTACATGAGGCTGGGTTGTTAGTGTTTCTCAGCATGTAGTCTGACCCATTGTATCGGTTTAATAGTCCATCCTATAAACATGGGCAGAATATAACTCTGCCAGCCTGTAACGAGTTTGAGTGTAATTTTGGTACCATCTACAATTGCCTAAAATGCCTCATAGATACATATGTAGGTGATGCATGCACTCCCAGGGGATGCCAGCTGGGCATGGTTACCTGTGGCACAGAGCTTGGTGCCACCTGAGGATGAGGGCAGCTCATCTCTGGCAGCATCCACAGCCCCACTGCAGTCCCCAGGGCAATGTTTGTTCCGGTCTCCTCACTAAGATGATGTTTAACAAAACTGAGCACCCCTGCCTGAACCGTGGGAGTCACATCTCCAGTTCTCGCAGTGCAGCTCATTATACCTATCTCACCAAGTGCACAGCAGTCTGTAGATGATCCTTACAGGCTCGGGTCCTGCCTGTGTCCCAGGAGTGGGCAAAGCCCTGCAGGACACACTGTGTCATCTCAGGGTGCGAGAAAACGGCTGCACTGTTCCCCTCTCCCAGTCCCGTTTACAGAGTTCAGGCATTCCGGGTCGGTGTCAGCTCCAGCTTGCACTGCCCTGACAAAACTCATCACCACACACCACAGTCAAGCCTGAGCACTGCCATGCTCCTGTATGTGGTGTCAGGGGAACCTGTGCTCCCTCTCCTACACTGTCCTTGTCCCACAGGCCAACTGAGTGCATACCCAGGCAGCAAGCGCAGCCTTACCCCAGCTCACAGCACCAGCCTGGTATTTGAGAACAGCAAACTGGTTTCCTAAAGCTGGGCTAAATATTTCCATGATGCAAAACCAGTTATGCTCAGATAAAGTGTTTCCACACAGACACGATGACAGGAATGAGTTATCCTGAGGAAGCTGACTGATCCTTCTGGTTTTAGCTTTGGAGATTTTGGGGGAGGAAAAGCATTTGGTTGAGCTGAATAAAATATAAGAAGTTAGAAAAAAGGAATGCAACTGATACAAATAATTCTATGGTATTTTAAAGATTTTTCCCCCCTTAAATGATCTAAAATGTCATTTAACATAGGCAAGGGAATTAGTTTTTACAGATACATAAATATATATGTAACTATATATGTGAGCAAGGAGTGCTGTATAACTATATTTAACATGGCATGCCTTTAATAAAATTTTCTGCGGAAAACTCTCAGGGATTTTTAATCTAAGCAGCTAACCATCAGGTTTTCCCCATAACAGCAAATTATGACAATTTTGCCCAAGGCTGTAACATCTCTGAATTTTGCTCTCTGCTTTGAATTAGATTGTGATGATCAATATTAATAGTTCCTGATCACATATGGTCACTGCAAAACTAAGATGAAACCCTCTTTGCCTCTGAATTTTACTGCAAATGGGAACATTTATCAACACCTATTCAAGACAAAAATGAGCAAGAGAACAGCTACATCATGAAAGAAACAGCTTGGCTAAAATTTAGCCTCCATGCCATACATCTAGAATACTTTCCAGAAGCAAATGTAGCCTTAGTGTTATTGAAGGCAAGATGGTAAAATTTGTGAGTATTTGTGATCAACATAAACCCTGTCCACTCCAAACTGTTCTGGTGAGTAAGAAAGTGTATTTTTTCCCTTGTGTGATCATAGCTTTTTTACAGTAACTCTCAGACATGCTCATATGACAGTCTGTCTCCAGCTGCCATTGTTTAGAATATAAAACTGTCCTAAACATCTATTTACAAGTAACAATATACCCCCAAACAGTCAAAATACCCAGCCCCTCTGGTACCCTCAGCTGTACTGTATCACACATCTTTTGCTGCACACACAGCATGAAGCCGTACCATGTTCAGGCTCACCCAGGACAGGTCACACTCCACACACCTGAGCTGTCGCTTCCTGCCCTTTCACATTGAACTGAAGTTTGCCTCTACCATTCTGACAAGAATTAGCTCAAAACCTTTATCACTCTCTGATGGGACACACAAATGTATCAGCAAGGCATGGCAAAAAAGGTGTTTGCCCAAAACAGCTGGCAAAGCCACGGGAATCTTTCAACAAAACATTGGTCAGCAGCAGTGGTTCAGCTGTTTGAATTTAAAGCGGTCTCGAGAGGGGTGAGTCATTTTTCAAACAGCATGCAGAGCTATCAGGGGCAGGAGGAAAAAGGAAACATGAATTTTTAAAGCAGATTTTGTACAACTCAAGTCAAACACGTTCATCACTGGAATCAGTACAAGGAGCTTGCTGCACTAACGACCCTTCAGAGCTGGGGCACATCACATTTCTCTTCTCTCCTCAGGGATGATTTACAATAGGATAATTTAATCCAGTCACATACCCACCAAGGCAGTGGCTCTGTGGAGCACCTCAGGTACCCCATCCCTTGTTTCTCAGCACAGCCCTGTTTCTCAGCTCCTGTTTCTCAGATGCAGTAGCTGTGTCTTTGGAGGCCACCATGTCGGTGCATGTAGCCACTGTCATGAGAGAAGAAAGACTGCCTGTGGTAGGAAACAGCTCCAAATCCAGTAGGTGTTCACTCCAGTTCTATGCCACGGCTATGGTGAAAGCAAAAAGATCTCCTCCTCTTTCTCCAGCATAGAGCCCCTGAAGACCAAACAGGAGATGGGCACCTGGAGTCTGGACTGCTGCTGCTCCCCAACAGCCCAGAACCCCCCTCCTTCACCATCTGCCCTAGCAGAAACTTGTGTCCACAGCTTCTCACCATCAGCAGGTAAAAAGGTAGCTTAGAACCCAGAAATGACATCTTCCATTTTCACCACAGGTTTGTCTGAACCATTAGTGTCCCAGGAGGCAGAAATGCCATTATGGTGGCCAGTTTGACCAACTTACTCCTCAGGGTAGAAGAAAAAAGGAAAGAGGAAAGTGTGAAACAGAGGGTTGGCAGTATTTACTCTCTAGGCCCTAAACCTTGCAATGTCTTCAACTTTTAATAAGTATTCTCTAAACCCATAAGGGCTCACTTCTCAGTTCTAGCAACCAGAGCATTAAGAAAACACAAAATATCCCAAAGCTTAGATGCAGGCTGATGAGGCGGTGACAAACCTGGCCTCCAGCTCAGAGAAACAGAATGGTATCACTTGTTGCCCTCCTCTTTTCTTATTCTTATTCCCCTCTCAGCCAGGAGAAGAGGAAGGGATTTTGCCATGGACTGCAATGCTAAAGTATGCCAAAGCATGCCCAGAAACTAAGAAGCTTGTGAGTATTCTTGTATCTATTTCTTCCTCTCAGTGTTGCATTTGAAAGCAGCAATAATAGAAAAGACATTTCCAGTGAGCACAATTTCCTGTGCTATCTTATACGCAAAAATCATCAGGTTCTGTTTCAGGAAGTTTCTTCTGAAGTTCATCAGCTCCATTTGCAGAAGATTACCATGATTTCTAGCAAAACCTTGGACTATTTTCCTGAACTTTTGGAGGTGAGATTTCTGGCATTATTTATTGTGACTTCTCCCTTGTTGTCTCAAGAACTTCTCTCCTATAACACCCCTCCTATAAGTATCCCCCTTCAACCACCCTTATTTCCTTATGTCTCTTAGACCTACTAGCCATCACTCATTTCGTAGCATTATGGGATAATTCAGGTTGGAAATTACTTCAGGAAGGGATTATCCATCTCTGCTTAGAAGTTGTTGGTCCTCACCTGGAGTACTGTGCCTGGTCTGTCTGTCTCAGTCAGTACAAGAAAGATATCTATCAACTGGAACATGTTCAGTGTAAGGCCATAGCAACAGTTGGGTGCTGCAGCACCCTCCTGGGAGGGAAGGGAGATGGGGTTGAGAATCCTGGTTTCAGGCAGCCCCAGCAGCAGCCCCCCACTACCTAATGGAGGAACACAGAGGCAGGCTTTTCATAGTGCAGCATGGCAGGAGAACAACAGGCAGCAGGCATGGGCAAAACACCCATTTCATGAACTCCCTGGATGAGCCTGTGGCCAGAACACGTCATTTCATTTAGATGGCACTCCCTGGCCTGCACTTTCCTTTCAAGTCTACAAAACTATACATATCAACATTAAAATATCTGTTACTAACATGATACATAAGTCATCCAAGGTCCCCCCCTTCCAGCCAGTAACAGCATCAAAGACTTCATTTCCGCTATTATTAGGTGTATTGTTTACAACAGCACACAAGACCACAGAGAGAGTTAAAAAGATATTTGCCATTCTCATTAGCAACGTCAACACTGTCTCCTCGCCAAAAGGGTCTTTGGGTAAAAGGGTAAAATCTTCCATCTGGAAGGTTTGAACGTCTCTCTGAGTTTATGTTCCCTAAAGTCTGAACTGGTGCCTGATTCCTGTGCTGGGAGAAGTGTTGTCTGTACATCAGTTTCTCTTACTGGAGGCAGGATTTGTTTTGTGAGTTCTATTTTACTCTTTTGCAAAGGGGCAGTTACAAGTTACTCATTTTATGTTGTTTATAATTTTCTGTTCTTTCAGAATAATTTTCAAAACACTTTGATTTTCTTTTCAGCTGTGAAAGAATAATCCAAGACCAAACATGTTATTCTTTGAAATTAACTCACTCACTGAAGCTGGTTTCCCTATAAAATTTACTGAAGTGGATGATTAAGAACTCTTCTCTACAAATAATGTTTCATGCAATACAGCTGTAATGAGACTACAGCCTGATTATTTAAATGGATGAACATTTTTATTAACTGCAAAATCACTTCTGGCATGCTCTATATTTAATACTTTGTGAGACTTTGAAATCACAATCGTGGTTTCACACGGTTAAGGAGGTTAAGTCCAAAGACTGGTTACTTTAGTCCTCAGAGATGACTCTGGCCTTCATGTTCCTCTAGGGCACCAATTAAACCTAAAGGACAAGCTTTACCAAGAACCTGAATTTAGAGTTAGATTCCATACTCCCTGTTTTCGTGCCCTGCATGGAGCAGATGCAGAGTTATTTGGCCCATGTGGATTTCTGATGTCCTTTAAAGTGCAAAAAGCCCGCCTTGAATGGCAGTCATCCACACACACCTGCAAGTGGATGAGAGGAAAAAAAAGGAATACAGCAAATGAAGAAATAAAATCAAGATTTTAAGGAAATAATAAGGAATACATAAAGTGAAATGCTTCACTTTCATTATATGTTCTGTATGTCAAAGTCAATGTAAATGAGGTTCTAAAAAGTCTTCTTCCCTAGCCAGCATGAGGCAAGAGCAGAGCATTCATGAGAACCTCCTAACCTAACATTAAATTACTCTCCAGCAATAGGCAGGCTTCAAGCTCACATCAAGCCAGAAGAAACAGGTTAGAAGGATCCAGAATGACACTCAGAGGGAGTGGTCCTGAGGCCTGGTAAAATAGTTCTTCAGTTGTCTACTACTCTGAATTGTTACAAAGGACACCAAAGATGAGCACTTGCGCAGTCTAAGTTCTGAAGACAGGTTTCTTATTTGAGTACAGCTAGATGCTCCTGCAGAGGTGGATCATCAGGCGGCATTAGTTTGAACCTGCATATAGCATGGCACCATGCCCAACCTACCCTACCTCTCAGCCTACTTTCTCTCATTATCACTCTCGTTATGCCGCTTACAGTGCTGGGCTTGCTATGGCAACAGACTGCGAAACACAGTCTAGCCAAAGCCAAGTGTGCTACTGTACAAAGCCCATATGCCCAGAAGCACTTTCATTGTTTGCCTCCAGACTGTGACACCTTAGATGTTGGCAGGCAATTGTGGTTTGAACGTTTTACACTAGAGAACAGACAAAGAGAAAGAAAAATGCCTGACAGTACAAGAGGGCTGGACTGAGAGTCAGATTTGTGCTCTTTGTTCATGTAATGATATCAGTGAACCGTAATGATACCAGTGAACCATAATGATACCCACGAAGGAGCTGTGTGATGATTCCTATTGATTCCAGTGGGTGGTTGTTACAGTGGTGGTGTCTGCTGTCCTCCTGTAAATAGAGATGCAACCAGACTGGAGAAGGAGAGGCCTTCCTAGGAGATCATTTTAAGCCCTGCTGATTGATTGGAGGAGAAGTGTGAAGTCTTTAGAGCAGCACCTTTTCCTTGACTTTGACCTTACACAGAACCAGGGCCCCCCAGAAATATCCCACTCAGAAACTTTCTCACATTTCCATGGTTTTTTACCTAGTTTTGTGCAGATGACTTTTTTTTTTTTCTTCCAGATTCTCCAGCTTACTGAACATGAAAGGGAAAAGATGATCTGGCCCTGAGAGAGCTGCACTCTGTAATAGTTACCTGAAAGGTCAAGTGTGGTATTTTGGAGGCCAAAAAGTCCTACTTAACAAAAGCCTGTTGTGAAGGAGAAGAGAATTTACTAAACTGCTGAACAAAACTAATTTTTATAGTAAGTATGGTGAGACACTGGAACAGGCTGCCCAGAGAGGTTGTGGATGCCCCATACCTGAAAGTGTTCAAAGTCAGATTAGATGGGGCTATGAGCAACCTGATCTAGGGGAAGGTGACCCTGCTCATGGCAAGGGGGAGTGGACTAGGTGATCTTTGAAGGTCCTTTCCAATCGAAACCATTCTATTATTCTGTGATTCATGAAACAGTATTTCAGCCTCCTAGGTAACAAACCAGAGGGCTTTCAATAAACATAAGCCATGTTCGTTTCCTCAGTATTAACTGGTCCAGAGTACAAATGTACTGAATGCACCTCCCTCTTGTATCTTGTATGTCTTGTACAGAGATAAACAAATAGATGATGTTTGAAGTTTAAAGTGTAGAGATTTCATAAGGACCTTTTCCTATGCACAATAGCGCCACTAAAACTTTCAAACTAAGGTTTAAAAAAGGAAAGAAACCTAAAAACAACTACCCAGTTGAGCTCTTAAAAGCATAAACTGAGACTTTCATTTGATAACTATCCCTTTTACCCTTTAACTTCAGAAAAATTACATAAAGAACCAACTTTTTCTGCATTTGCCAACACATGAGATGGTGCTAATATAAGAGCCCATGTCAGGAGATGGAGAAGAGACTGGAAAAAGGGAAAGGGAAGGGGAAAGGGGAGAAAAACTTAGAGGTGAGCTTTTTGCTTTTTTCCTGCTGGACCCTGATCTGGCTTTTCTGAACACAACTGGAGAGAGCCACATAAAAGCAAGAGATAACAAATGCAGGCTCTGTTTCTGGTACAACTCTCAGCTGAAGAATGACAGATACATGTACAACATTATCACTCACAGATGTATACAAGCATCAGGTAGTTTAAAGCTTTTCTTTCAGCTGCCTTTTTGGCCACAGGCTTAGAATAACATTGCAAAGGATTCAAGCTTAGCCAGCTGAACCAGACTTCCATTAAAGAGAAGGCATAAACAACCAGATAAGAATCAAGAAAAAGAAGTTGGAAAAATAAGTTATATTCGGGAAACACACAGTGGATGTGATCTAATCAGGTTCTGGCCATCTGAGTGGGTGACATCTCTGTGCTTCTGAAGGCACAGAGTTGTCACCATGGGTCCCACAACCCTAACGGTGGGCATGTGGCAGTCACTAGAGTAAAGTTTGCTCCTTCCAGTCCATCTGCTCTCCTGTCATTGATATTTACAGCCCCACAAATATGGATAGGCCCAGCCACCCATGCTTTCATTATTAGACCCAGCATGCAGCACATAAAATTTTGCTCATTAATTCCCAATTTCACATTTGTCTTATTTATCAAACATAGCCTTCGGGGGATAGCAATGAGAATCTTGGGGTTTGATAATCTCAGCTGTTTCTTTTAAACCCTTTATTTGTATGAAGTATTTCAGATAATGGCTTGACATTGTTGCTGTTGTTGTTGTGACTCAGAATAGAAACCTTTCATCACTATGCTCTTACCTCCTTTAAGTGATCTGGAGACTTCAGTTCTTCTTGCAGACAGCAAAAAAACCCAGAAGAGGGGTTGCTAAAGAAGCACTGCTATGTTTCCCTAAACTAAATCATCAGTGCCATCTTGCTCTCATTCCTATACTGTGAGCATTCACTTACCTCTTTCTTTCAC
The DNA here is from genome assembly GCA_009867235.2 of Psittacus erithacus. Lineage (NCBI taxonomy): Eukaryota > Metazoa > Chordata > Aves > Psittaciformes > Psittacidae > Psittacus > Psittacus erithacus. Next base: position 45,019 of record WYDI02022747.1, read on the forward strand.
TTACCTTCTTTCTTTTACCCTCCTTCTGGAATCAGTAAATACTATTTTTCATTGGTTCAACATTAAAAAGATTTAGAGGAGAGGAATGTAATAAACCCTCGTCAACATAGGTTTAAGGAAATAGCTCTTGTCAAGTGAACCTGAATTACTTCTAAACTGATATTACAACTTTGTTTAAGTGTGTCATATATCCACAATTATCTTTGACTTTTATAGGTCTGCTGAATTAATACAACATTACACTGATCTAAAAATTGGCACTATATAACATAAATGCAATAACACAAAAAGTTAACTCTATTCATGGAAAACATTGCCAATAGAGTACCACCATTTGCACAGTGTTAACATGGCAGAAAGAAAAAGTTATTTCAATAGAAAATGAAAATTTAATTCTATTAATGATCCCTTTATTTTCTCAGTTTCATCTCATGGACTGTTAAGCACAACCTCACCAGGTATGTTCAGAGCATGGACAGCATACTCCAGACCATGCTTTTCTGCGGTTACCCTTTCAGGACACAGTGTTGGGTATCCATGGCAAGGTTTTGGCAGAGGGGGATGCTGCACAGGTGGCCTATGTGAGATGAGGCCAGGGCCTGCCCTTGTCCTATGCCAGACAGAGGCAGTCCCAGCCACCCCGAACACACCCACCACAGGCACAGCTGAGCCCCTCAGCCAACCTGCTGGCCTCCTGTGATAACACTGGTTAAAAAAGGGGAGGACATACCAGACAGTCAGAGAAGGAGGGAACAAAAAGTATGAGAAATAGCTGAGGAGACAACAAATATCATTATCCTGACCCATGAGCTCGCTCACTCCTGTTATTCCTATTTTCCCCATGGCTTAACCTGCTGAGGGTGCCAGCTGAGCAGCTGGGTGGAGTTTGACTGCCAGCCAGGGCCAGCCCACCACACACATTTTGGCCATTACAGTCTCATGTGTGAGAAGGATGCCTGAGAAGTCGCTCTACATGTTTAGGGGTAACCAAGGTAAGATTATCCTTTTCTGCCTTGTTCTTTCCTGGAGGTGAAGGAGAATGTGTAGTGTATGGTCTTTCTCAGCATGCAGCTGAAGGGAGACTAGGATCAACACTCACAAACTAAATTCTCAGCACACTACTGGCCGGGACCAAGAAATACTCCTCCACGTAATTCTTGGCCATTATTCAGGCATTAGCATACCACTCTGAAGAGGCAAACTGCATGAGTTGATCCAGTTTTGGCAGACAAGAGAGTTTAATGGCATAGGCATAGCCTGTTTCCTACCAGTTGATCTCAGTGTCAGAGACCAACACTGAACACACTATCAATGACATACCCACGCTGTTCTCAGGAATTAGTCCAGGTGAACAAACATGCATTTGTATTTATAGGATTAATAGCTAGCTACACCCTCACCTGGCATTAACCAACATATTTAGCTGAAGGCAATGGAACTAAATTGATTAATACCCACTTATTTTGGGTTCTTCTAGAAATACTGTACCCCTTTCTAAGCTCCAGCCCCACAAACCAGTGCCAGTGGTGAAACATTAATTTTTAGGTTTAAAATTCAGAAGTTTAATAAAAAGAAAACCCTCATGGTTTATTTTTTGATAAGGATCATAACTTCAGCCTCTTCCCTAATTCCCTTTCTTTTTGTCTTGACCAAATTATTGAATTTTCCACCTGGAAGACCCTGGGAATGCCGCTTTCAGTGTTAGGCTTCAGAAGTTTTCATCACTCTCTAAAAGCTCTTTCAGAAGGCTTTCACTGACATAAGGTATCGTTGAAAGGACAATCATTCAAACCCAGCCAGAAAAGACACAGCTATTCCTTGGAACTAATCCTGGCTCTTAAATGTTAATGTTCTTGGGAAATGTTAATGTTTCTTGTCAATCTCAATGAGTCATTTAATTGTCAACTCAAAATTTGTTTATTTTCAGAGTAAAAATTTGATTTATTATAACCATGCTGAGTGAGAATTAATGTATGTATTTGTGGTATAAAATTTTAAATGTTGCAATGCATTGAGATCTTGAGAAAGATCACACATGGTTGTTTAAAAGGCACTTCTGGCATGGGTACAATTTAAACAGTATATGCAAATAAGCAGTTGTAAGTAATCAAAAGAGAGTTCTCTACTAATAAAAGCTAATATTCATTATTGTTTCTATCACCATTCCTGGAGCCTGAAGTTGCAAAACTAGATTTCCTAATTTGACTTATTAATGAATAAATGAAAAGAACCAAAATCTCTTTTTTATTTAATTTCCTTTTTTTCCCCCTCAAAATTAATAAAGTCAAGTTTGCTCCCATATTCCACATTTCTTCTCCCAACTGAGCAGCTTATTGTACTACCAATGGAACGCAACAGATTGTGAAGGAATCAAGGAGACATTCAAAAATAGATTTGCTCAGCCATACACTGCAAACAGCACATCTGTTATTGACAGTGAAAATAGAGCCTGCAAGGAGTTAGCGCTAAATATAATTCAGACTCAGGAACTGCATTCTTGCCTAGATTTTACCTTCTTATCTTGCTGAGGTAAAATTGCTTCCACTTCAATACAACTGCCCTAACCAGATAGAGCCTGTTTTAAAGGTCTCTAGGCAATGAAAGACACCATTCAAAATCATATATTACAAGCTCATGGCACATCATGCTTGTGACACCTTCACAAATGCGAAAAATCTCTGTCAAAAGAACAGAGATTGCAGTGAGAACAGCTCAAACTGTTGGGTCATCAAGGCTGTCAAGTCTCAGTAGACATGCCTTATTTTTTCACCTGGAAACGTTACATTAGAAGAAATTGAGCATTTTAGCACTTCTCTGATCTCTAGAGAGTTCAGCTTTCTGTGCAACTTGTGTGTAAATTATTTTGAGGCAACCTGGGAACTGATGGATCCCTTCATACGCATCCAAGAAACCTCTTCAACGTGCTACAGCAACCTTGGGAAATATCAGAATTCAAGCTATCCGTAACAGCATTAATTTGACCCCTGGGATTTAGTCCTAATTCATATTGCCTAACTTGAGCTATCTAAAAGTTTCTCTCCAGCCTATCTGCTCTCCTACAGTCCCTACACAACTGGAGGAGGAAGGATGGGCATATCCAGATGGGGTGACAGAGATCCACAGTGGGATGATAAGGATGATAAGTGCAATCTATTACACTAGACACCAGTTTCTGTACAGCTCCAGTTAGGTAAAATGATTTGCAGCTTATGTATACAGGCATTTTGCACTCTTGACGTTCACGTTCCACATATTCCACATTTGCTTTTTTTCCACAGACCCTCCTGCTTCCAGAATGCACAGCCTTTGCTGAACAGGCACCTGCTCAACATATTTCCCTAATCCATTCAGAAAACACATTTCTTGCACAGGCTTGCTTGGCTGCACATCATCTGAACCACCACTGAGTTGGATTGGCCCCATTCCCATTACAGGGACTGTTGGCATTCTTGAGAGGAGAAGCCAATAACTTATGTCAGGTGTCCAGCAACTGGCTAATGGAAGGCAGAGCTCTTGTCTTCAACCTGCAGCAGCTGTCACAGTTTGTTACCAGCTGATGGCAGGATGCTGTTCCCCACCACAAACATCCAAGTGTCCGGTCAAAAGCAGCGCTGCAACAAACACCCCTGAGAGAAAGCTGAATACAGGCCAGCAGTTGGGAATGTTTTGTCATCCCACAAGCCCATAACTGACTAGGTGAATGTCTGCACAGCCACTTGTAGCAGGTTGCTCTGATTCTGCAGGTATTAGATAGAGGACTTAAGTCACCAGTTTGGCTCACATTTGTCCATAATTCTCTGCCAGCACTGGCCTAGCAGAGATCTCCAGACCTCCTAAGACCTGGAGGAGGTGGTTTTTTTATTATTAAAAAAAGTAGATTTCTTTAGAATGCAAATGAACTGAAACTGCAGCCAGCCTTCAAAGAGAAAGCGGGATAATTACATTGCTACAAGGAAGTAGTTGAATTACTGGTGTAAAGGAATACTCGTACATGTAACTATCCCAAAGGTAACGTTATTATCAGGTTATATGTGATGCAGATGCTATTGCTTCCCAGGCTTACTGTATTCTCCTTTAATGTAAATAGACTTCTTGTGTTCCTGTTTTCACTAACTTATTTACATCAGGATTTTTAGTCACTGCAGAAATGAATCACCTGCACAACTAAATACAATTCCCCAGGTGAAGGGATGGAGAAAGAGGCTTTCCAGAGCATCTTGTGAAGCAGAACACTTCTCCCCTTCCCACAGCTAAATTTTATTTAAAATTGGCAGTTAAATCGATATTGTGAGATCTTTCCAACCTTAAGCATCACTTGCTTTAATGCACAAACTGAAAGTTTCATGGGAGTAATGTTCCTGCCATCTCTCTCATTTCTAGTCTTGAATGCACTGTTGTCAAGTAAACAAGCATCACCTATTTTCTTCTGTAATGTATTTGTAGTAGCTGATAATTCTCTCTTCAACTGCTTACCATACATAGATTTTTTAGGACCAGAGAATCATAGAATCACCTAGGTTGGAAAGGACTTTCAAGATCACCAGTTCCAATGGCTACCCCAGGACTGCCATGTCCACCACTAAGCTATGTCACTGAGGGCCTTATCTACACAGGTTTTAAACACTTTCCAGGGACAGTGATTCCACCTCTTCCCTGGGCAGCCTGTACCAATGCCTGACTACACTTTCAATAAAGTTTTCCTAATATCCAGTCCAAACCTCCACTGGTGCAGCTTGAGGCCGTTACCTCTTGTCCTACCACTTGTTACTTGGGAGAAGAGACCAGCCACCTCCTTACTCCACCTGCCTTTCAGGTAGCTGTAGAGAGCTATGGGAAAATACCCATTGCAAAAACAAAATAACACAGACCAGAAATATTAGGGGAAAAGAAGGCTAAGGTATCTGTCTTTCTCCATCTGATAAGCTTTTGTCCATGCATTGTGATCTCTCAAATTTCTTCAAACTGCCCTATTTCTTTTTCCGAATGGCAAAATTCACAAAAATGTTGGAAAAGAGCTATCACATCTGCCCAGATTAAACAAAATGCAGAATAAGATACTGAGTAGAGACTTTAAACATTTTCTAATATGCTTTTTAATGTTGTCTCTAGTTTGACTTTCTGGATCAATAAAAATCATTTTGCTCTCTATTCGGTTTCTTTGGGGAGAAAAAAAAAATCTTAAGTGTTTATCATGAGCTCAGACAAAAAGTAAAGGCATCTCAGGTAGGGTGCTTATGGGGATGGTTTCATCATATGAACAACATGAATCAAAGGCTCGTCACTGCTGAAAGGTAAGAAGCTTTTTTTCTCCTCTACTTGTCTGTTTGCTCCCTGCAGCTTTGTTCCTTCCTCTCTTCTCTCCCTCCCTCCCTTGCTTCAGCTATGGGGTTCATCTGAGTGCCAGGTTTTCATGGCTCATTTCCATGCCACTGTATCAACTGGGAGATAAGCTGTTATCACAAGAATAATTTTATTCCATATTGGGCAATACTGCATCACTTACAATATCTGTTACACAGCTCTCAACACTGGCATGCTAGGTAGGCAAATCAATCTGTCATCTTAAAATGATTACTGCTTTATTCCCATTTCTTTCTGTTTAAATGTTTCTGTTTCTCTGGATGCTTTCAGTGTATACTTCAGAGGTTGCTTCGGTGCTGGGCTCACTGCAACAGCAGGACCATGACCATTTAACCAGGGCAACTAAATTGGGAACATGGCTTCCTTTGCTAAAAAAATAATCAACAGGGGAAAACTGGGCAGGTTCAAATGGTGATTCAGCCTATGTACTATCTGACTCATACTGCAAATATGGCTCTTCCCTTTTTGTCACAGCGGGAACCCACACCAGCTGTGAGACATCTACATCAGACTCTCAAGTTCACCAGGATGAATCTAAGCATGTACCTGCAATGAGAGGAAATAGTTTTGAAGGCTGAAACAAAAGCACACAGTAGCTGGCAACCTGATTTTGCCACAGCTATGCCTGAGCTATCAGTCTCAACCCTGAAGCGCTCGTTTCATTTTCTTAACAACTTTTTGAAATAGATTGGATGGGAAGGAATATGTTTTAAAAGTCTGAATCAGCAGACATTTTATAAGGCTTTTATTAATAATGGGAAAGGATTGGAAGCAATTGTCATAAGCTCAACATACTGCCTGCCAGGTGTTTCTATAGAGCACTGATTTCAGACAAGCTCACACTGCTCACCTATATACCATCTAGATCCTTCTAGTTCCCCAACGATTTTCTTAGGAGAGGAAAAGAGTAACATGCACCTTGCAACATTGTTTAGATTCATCTGCCAAGTTAGGGATGAGAGAGAAGATGCAGAGATATGAATCGCTATGTCCAGAAGGTATGTGTCAGCATGATGTGCAAACCTGAGCGAGCTCCTCTTGCCCTGCAGATGAACCCTGAGTCACATACAGGTCAAATGTTGTGTCCCCAACCAACCTGTGACACTGCATTGGTGGCTGGACTTCCAGACAAGGTTGCGTTTTTAAATGCAAATGCAAACCTATCCTGAAGCAGAAAGGCAACTTCCAAGTTATTTTTTTCTCCCATTTTCCATGCTGCGGAGACTGATTTGTCATTTTTTGTTTCTTAAGATCATTCTGAGGACAAGTAGAACTGGAACTAGGAGATCTGGTGTATCCTATGCTGGCTAGAGTGATCTGAGATCATCCAGGCCTGCTAGTACAGAAACACCTTCTTGTTAATGGGATGAACTGCCATCAAGCCTGTGCATCGTGTGAAAACCTCTGGGCCTAGAAGAGTCCAGAAAGCAGCACTGAGTATTGCTGCTGAATACTTCCAGGGCAGGAAGAACCATGTGGAAGAGGCACTGGCCAAAGTCAGAGGTGCCTACCAATCCCCATTTAATTAAAACTAATGGAAGCCAACAACGCTGGCTCTTGGCAACAGGTTAAAAGGTGGTTTTTCTTCTTTGTTGTAAAGGATCTCTGTGGTTGTACTTCCAAAAGCCTGAAAGGAAGGGACCAGTAGCAAGGAAAAGAACAGGGAGGGCTCAGCACTGAGGCAAGATATATCACATAAACATGTGTGGCTTGAACCAGAAGCTGCTGGACTCCATACCCAACAGAAATTACATCTTTACTTTTTAAGCTGAAGACACAGCTTCAAGCTGACCGGCTCTGTTGCCTAAGTTATGTCTAAGAAATACCTATCTATCTGCCCTGGTTTTGATCAGTGACAGCACCTTTGCTGGTATGTGTTTGTGGGCAGCTCGGTTGAGCTCTGGCAATGCCTCTTTCTCAACTTCCAAAGAAATTTTTGTGAGTAGTCAAAGCAAGGCTAATGCCATGATTGTTTTACCACACAGATGTGGTGTCCTGGTGTTCTTGAACAGCCACTTCTAGCACCACTTAGGTGTGCATAGTATCAGCTCAGTAATTAGCACCTACACCCTTGGCAACTGCAGCTGTTTGATAAAAGGGCCCTGAATCACTAGGATTCTGAACTCCTGCATCCTGGAGGACATCAGCCCAAGGTTATTCAAGGAAATAAACTGACAGCTATTAAAGGCATTTGATAACTTGCTGTTCATAGCAAAGGCATGCAGAAAAGAACACGAACCAGGAACTATTTCCCTGAGTATTAAAGGCACATGCTTGGAAAGTGAAATGGTTGGGGTTCAGTTCCTACTCCAGTGACTTTTAAATTGCTCTGAGCAAAACCAGAGCAGCTAAAACAAGAGAGGCTTTGTCCAGATCAGCCTGTAGGTCAGGCACCAGTTCAGCTTCCGTCCAAAGGTAGGCAGAAAGGATCTGAACTCACATTTCATTTCTTTCATGACACACCCCAACAACTGAGATCTATATACAAGGGACATCACTACCACTTCTCCCACCTAGTGACTGAAAGTGTTTGATTTCACCAGGCCAGTTCAGAAACAAATCAAAACAAGCTTATAATTTATAACCATGTTTTATTTTGACAAAAACCTGTCCATGATCAATAAGCCTTTGCATGTAGTAAGGTCCTTTCACCTCAGGGAGGTGGAAGCTGAAAAGCAGAGATGAAGGCAGCAAGGGTGGTCAAAGGCAGTGAACAGTTTCTGTATAAGAGAACACCAAACAGATGAGGAGTCTTCAGGTTGAAAAATGACAAATGAGAAAGGCTACAAACAATGAATTGTGCCGAAAAGGTGACGAGGTAATGATTATTCAGTGTGTCACACCACACAAAAACTATAGGGCACTCACTGAAATTATCGGGTGTCAAATTAGGAGAGAGCAGGTATTTCTTTGCATAGTGCATAATTATATTGTCACAGGCTGCTGTGCAGGCCAAAAGTGCAGATAAAGTCAAAAAGTCATTAGAGAAATTCAGGGAGGGCTGGTCCACTGGAAAAAAATAATTTAAAAAATTAAATTAAAATCAAATTTAAAAAAAAAATCCACCTCTGACTGAGAAAAGTAGGGCAGGACACATCACTGTGTGTGTGCTCTCTCTGAGCATTACTGCCAAGGTTTCATAGTCATCGTGACAGACAGGCTACTGAGCTAAGTTCTCTGTACAGTGATGTGGAGGTTCTTAGTCTGATCTTAATTTTGGTTTATTTTTTTGTACGAGAAACTCCAGTATTCACACAACTTGGAGCACAGACAGGATAGAGAGAGGCACAGAGGACACAGGAACCATCCAAACTGTCTGATGTCATTGCTGAGTAAACTCTCCAGTTCTGATGTTCTGTACATGCCCTACTTTTCCAACATGCCCTAAAAACACTATACCTATAGATGCAAAAGCATTACATGAAAAGCATGAATTAAATTCTCTCTTAAGTTACCACGATATAAGTGTTTATAGCTGAAAAATGAATACAACAAGACAATTACCATATCTCAAACAGAACAATAATACCCCATGCTTCCTCCTGCTAGGCTGTGTTCAACTTTCTACTATTGTGCTACTTTTCCTACACCATTTCCAATATTATCCCTGATATGTCCTTGAGAGTTCAGACTCACAGAAAGGTAAAACAGATGTTTCTGACACATTAAGGAGTAAATTAAAGAGCTTGTTTATTCCAGGATAAACACTGACATTCCTTTCCAGAACATCCTTGTCTATCTTGGGATGAAATCTGGTCCACCGCCTAGCACTATATAATACCTTACAACCCAGCCTGGGCTTTCGCTAGAAAGCTAATATTTAAAACCACCTAAGGGAACATCTCAAACTTGTTTGGCATTTCTACTAATGGAGAAATAAAAAGGTGGGGTAGGTAATTCAGGGACCTGGACTAGCTGTAGGAATTCTTTTTCCCCTTCATGAACGACCAGTTGTTCATTAGTGCTCAGAATGGCTCATTTTACCCTCCCGGAAGTTATACCATCTCAGGCCCTCTACTATGGAATTCACTGCGGAATATCCATGACTGAATGTAGCAATCCCTGCTCTTCCAAGCCCTCAGTAATGCTGAGGAAGCACTGGACTTTTTATAGAAGGGAGACCCAGTACAGTGACCTATGCCAAAAGAAATCCTTTCCTGTTATAAGGAAGTTTGACATCTGATAGCATAAGTTGGAAGAAAATAAAGTACATTTCAATTAATTCTGAAGTTTCTTGTATGTTTCTCCCTAACCTAATGAACTGTGGGAGGTTTTGTGCTCTGTCTACATTAAGCCCAGGCTGCCTCCTATGGAAAAAGCACTGAATTTTGCTTCCAAGTGAAGTTTTCTCAAAGAGAGGAATCCTGAGGAATCAGACACCTGGACCTCTAAAAATCTGCCTTATTCGGCATATCTCAATCAAACCTAAAACAGATGTAAAAAGACACTTTAGAAGAATTAAGCCAGCTGGAGTTTTAAGGAAAAACATTTCTGATAGGCAAAAAAAAAAAAAATCATAGTAGGCTGGAGACTTAGAGCACATGCTTATGATACCTCTGTCCAGCTACGCCAAGGAAAGAGTAAGAAAGGAATGAAAAAATTACACATATCAGTTTATACTGACTAATTGTCTTAGTTTAAAACAAGCACTAAGCATGGGACAACATATCCTATTTCCTTCAAAATTACTGAGAAAAACAGCTACTCACTTGTCATCGCAGTCTGCTGGCAAAGAAGCTGGGAGAGTCATGGGAAAGCTTATTTAATGCTCTTGCAAACATTAGGTCTCATTAAGCACCTGAGGAAAGTGGCAAAGTTTAGCTTTCCTACAGGTTCTTTTGTTTTATCATTTCTTGCTTTCACTAAGCTGCTCATGTGATGTCTCTCAGTGGCCTAATATAAAAATGGTCTGAACTGTGGGAGAATAAATAAAAGGACAAGCAGGAAGCACATGCTCTTTGCAGACGAAGTGTGGCAGGAGGCAGCACACACCTGGAGTGGGGCAGGGGGGATTCCTAGCAAACTCCCTGACCTGAAGATCCCAGCATGATCCACACAAGGAGTGAGGTGGTAACATACTGCTTAGTAGAGCTCCAAGCTGCAATGCAAATTAAGATTTGGTGAGGGTACTTCCCCAGGGGGCAGCATTTCCTACCTCCCAGACCCAAGTGGACGAACTTTCTCAGGATGACCTTTCATCTGGGAGGATTCTATTTCTCCTCCTGTCCCCAAAACACAGGGGATTATTTGGGGAATGTGACAGCACCTCTGTGCTGGATTAATTCAGAGAACAGTATGAATTTACTCACTTACCGGTCCTGACCAATCCTGGGTTTAAAATCAGAAAATAAGGCCAGCCACAACGCAGTGTTACAGTTCACATCTGGAATGTGTGCTGCAGCTGCACTTCAGTCTCAAGGCAATTATTTTGATCCCAAACCTGGCGCCTGTAAATAAATCTAATTAATTGGAATGTTTTTCCTTTGCCTTTACAGAACAAACCTCAGCATTTCAGCAGAACCATAACCACCAGAAGCAGGTCCTTGCTGCTCTTCTGCTCAATTGTCCTAATTTATAAGAAATGTTCTTCAGTTAAATCTCCATCTACATCCCTCCCACACAAACTCAGTTTTATCTTCAATTTCTGACACTAAATCACTTCTATCAGAAAGGCTGCATGAGTTCCCCGAAGCCTTAACTTATTGCTAACAAAATTAAAACTACTACATTCTGGAACATTCCTACAGTTATTTCCTTTCAATGTCTCCTTTTTGACCTTGATCACAAAAGCAAGCTGGTGCTGTTTCCTCGCTTACTGCATTCATTCCAACTGCTTTAGGATTCATTCTGGTTTTGCTGTTTCCTTTAATGAGTAGCACACAGCTCACCCAAAAATATTACACACAGTAAGATAAACTGAGCGCACTTCTTAAACTCCCTGGCTAGAATTCCCCTTTGGACGAGGCAGCCAAAACACTGCACGTTGATAAATATTACCAGCGGACATCCTTATACACCGGCAGACCAAACAGCTTATTGCATTCTAGGAAATTATTCTTCCTCTCCTGGTAAAGTGAACAATGGACACTAGGAAGGCTGTATGGCTGAAAAGGGAAAAAATCCCCTATCATTAAAAAATTATGTAGTGTAAAATGTCATATGGGACTAAAATTAAAGTAGATTAAAAATGCTTTCATACTACTGTGACTTATCGGCTTTTGTATTGCAACTGTATTAAAAAACGCAATTCTGTGGTCAGGACTTCAATCAGTCGCAAACGTGCGCTCTTTTAGCTCGTAATTACTTCAACGCACTTGGCGGCAGTTCCCTAGTGTGCCGATCCCTCACCTGGCGCAGTAAGCAGCCCGGGCAAAGGAGCCGCGGCGGCAGCCGCCGCGGGGCAGCCCGGGGAAGGCCCTTCCCGCCGCGGGGCCGGGGTTGGCCCCGAGGGGCTGAGGGAGGAGCGGAAACACGGGCCGGCGGGCGACGCTCCCTGCCTGGAAAGGTGCGGGCACCCACCCACACTTGACATCGTAAATACTGGTTTAAAAACAAACACAAGCCCACCCCGGGCATGCTTGTAGCGGCGGCAAAGGCGCGCCCCGGCCCTACTCCCCGCCCAGCGGCCGGGAGCACCCCGGGCGGCTGCTCCGCCTGGCGGCGGGCGCCATCTCGCGGCCGGCGGACGCCTCGCCCCGGCTGACTCTCGCCGCCGCCGTGCCCGTGGGGGCTGTGGGAGCCGGGGGGGCCGGGGGGCAAGGCCCTCTCTCCTTCTTCGTGCCAGAGAGCTCGAACAGCACAGACAAGGAGACTTCCCGGAGCTCGCCGGGGTTTCCCAACTCCCACAATGCACCTGATTAGTTCGGGCTCCTTGGAGAAGGTTGCTTTGACCTTTCACGCTCCCCATTTCTCCAGCACTTCCAGAGAAAAGTACCTAAAATACATCTCCGGGTCCATCAGGGGTGCCAGAGAGGGGGCTCTTTGTCAGGGACTGTAATGATAGGATGAAGGGTAATGGATTCAAACTTAAACAGGGGAAGTTTAGATTGGATATAAGGAAGAAGTTCTTTACTGCAAGGATGGTAAGGCATTGGAATGGGCTGCCCAAGAAGAGGTGAATGCTCCATTCCTGGCAGTGTTCAAGGCCATGCTGGATGGAGTCCTGGGCAACATAATTGAATGTGATGAGTCCCTGCCTATGGCAGAGGGGTTAGAACTATAGGATCTTAAGGTCCTTTCTGACCCTAACTGTTCTGTGACTATTCTATCAGCATGCCAGTCAACCAGCTTGGAAAGGCTGCAGCCTTCAGAAACGCCTGGAGAGGCCATCAGGAAACACTCAGGTGCCATAAACAAGGCCCTGGCATTGATAACATTCCTCTGATGGCACTTGCCCAGGGCCTCTCATTAGAAATGGTGAGCCAGGCTCCCCACACAGCTCTGCAACCTTCGAGGCCTGAACACTGCTCAGGGAGAAGTGCCAGGATTATAAAAAAGACCCTGAAGACACTAATTTATATGGTTTTGCACGGTATGGGAAAAAAATTAACTGGAAGATTTCTGCCCCAGTCATCTCACACAGCTGCGAATACCTCAGCCTCATCGTGCTGCCAGTAACTTCCAGTCTGCCCACTGCCATTGAGCCGAGACCGCGGGGCCACATTCTCTGTTTCTCTGTGTGACAGGTTAATTCTACAATCCATTATTTTCATGGGCAATAAATTTCACAAGGAAGCTTGTTTCTTGGAAACATGATGAAATATGCCTGCTCGCTTTTGCCTTCACCTAAATGATACGGCTGTTGTGTGTCAAGTGCTGATAAAACTGTCCTCACCCGGGGCTGCACCAGGGCTTATATAAATTTCTGGCAAAATTTTTCGAACACAGTTATAACCTCATTGTCATGGCCTATTTTCAGAAGGCAAGGCTTCCCTAGAACCTATTTTACAACTCTCTTAAGAGCTATACCCTGAATAACAGACCTGAGTAGCTGTGAACACTTTACTGAAACTGCATATATAGCACTTTAGGGCTGGGGAGCAATTAAGATGTATAAACCCAGCACGGTGAAGGAGTGAAAAAGTGAGGATGGTGTTAATGTCCTGGCAATCCCACCTTATACAGCAACCCATGTGTGAAAGAGTATTTTGTCCATATGATTTTTAAGGTGAGAACACGTGTCTGGCAAAACCATTTTTTCTTCAACTTATTCAGGTAGAACATATGTCATCTAGAGTTTGATTATGATCTTAAAGTTACACTGTGTAGAGGAATTTAATTCACCGTTTAAATTTCAATAGACTTATGAGACATTGCTTTAAGTATTTGGAGAGAAAGAATTTTCATAGGTTGGAGTTCAGCTTGATGTGTTGAAAACATGAGCTGTCAAGACCTTACTTTTGAGCTACCACATCTTTGCTTTATTTATTAACCCATTGGTTCCCAAGTGATTCATTAGAACAGAGTGGCTTGGATGCTTTGTTGCTGGACAGCTATGGGAAAAGGTCTGTGAGAAAGGTCAACAAACTTTGTATGAATTATGAGGTACCAAAGATCTCTAGCCAGGACTCCTTCGTGTTCTTGAATGCAATATAATGTGGCCAAGTGCAGCCTGATGTCCTTTCTTGGGCATTTTTCAAGTGACGAAAATGTCTATGGTGATTCAAAGTGATAATCAGGTAACAGAAATACTAGTGTTGACATAACAGTACTTCTAAACCAAATATAATTACTCTGTATCTTGCGGTATTAACTGAAAATCACAGAGCTGTGCAAACAGCAATCCAGCATGTGAATAACTGAAGGAAAGAACATTTCTTACAGAAATATGCAAACCAGAGAATGATTTGTCTAATTACTTTGTCCGTCTCTTTAGTTGTACAGACTGATCCCTTTGTATTCTGTATATGCACTGTGCAATTCCACTTCAAAACTAAGCACTTAAAGGGATTAGTGATTGTTGTTTGCTTTCATGAGATAATATGCTATTTACCCATAATCTTTTATTTCCAAGGAGAAAATTCTGAATAGCTTTATGCTTTGAATACTAGAATTATTTCCTAGAGTGTGACAATTCTGTGATCATTCAAATAAACCAGTAAACAAGCCAGGACAAATTTATCCCTGGCATAACAATTCTGACTCAATCAAAATAAAAACTGACAAAAATCCACAATAACAGAGTAAAATGCCCTTAGGGGTTCGACAAGTGAAATCTCTCAGGCCAGAAATACCTGTTCTGGTTTCTTAACCCAATTAATGCATCAAACTTGCAGAATATGCTGTGTGTTAAAATAGAGTGACATGGATAGAGATCAATGAAACCAGTCCCCAGACAAGGTGAAATTGCTTTAGTGAATGCAAACCAGAATTACAATTTTAGCTAATATAGGCATCTGGGCTTGGAAATAAACTATGAAAAGTAGATTTCTAAATGCTAATTTTTTTTTTTCCTCAGAGATGAGCTGAATCTTTAAGGCTTCAAATTAAAATAGAAATCATGCATGTGGCTTTTCAGAGAGACATGGGGAGGCCTATAGAGCACTGAAGTCTGAAAAAGCAGTGATGATACAATCTCTGTTACTCAGTGGTTTATGCAACAGCAAACTCACAGCCAGAATGGCTTTAATTTAATGCATGGTTAAAAGACCAAGAATGCACAACACATCCCTCCTGCATCACAGCTGAGACGAAGACTCTGTGACCATATCTGGAATACTGCCCAGCATTAACTGCTACTTTCTTTGGAGAACCCTGAAAAATGTGAAAGGACTTCCAAAAGGATTTAGAAGAATGATTTGAAACCCAGAGAACCTAATAACAGAACCCCAAACTACTTAGTTTGTTGAAGAGAAATCTCAGAGTTGATTTGATCAAAGTATCTGTTTACGAGATTTCTAATAGTCAAATTTGAAGGAAAAGGAAGATTATTTAGCGGAAGCTAAGCCAAATAAAACCAGAACAGAAATAAGGACCACATTTTTCAAAGTGAGCATAATTAACTGCTGGAACAATCTACTCAGGGTGCAGGTGGTTTTGCCATCATTCTCAGTCTATCTGGGGCAGGTCTGAGCTTTGCACATTAGTGCTTGGAAAGAGACATTCTGAGACCTGCTGAAAGACATTGCTGCAGCTTGTCCAAACTTTGAAACTGCCAGCTTGCCCAGATGCAGCAAGAAAAGCTCATGATTCAGTAATAACTGCTTCCTGCTGCCTATCAACACACCAGTAGGATGCATAGAAGCAGTTATGGACCTTCAGATGGTAGACACACCATAAGGGAGCTGACAGCAGGAAGAAAGTAACAAAACTCTTAGATCTAAAGGTCCCTTTGCTCTGCCACAGGACCAGGCAGGGTCTCAGGTCTTCTAACAGCGAGCCTCAGCAGTCCCTTTTGACATCCTTCTATCACAGGGATTCAGCCTCCCAAACAGCACAAGCCTGATGCCAGCCATGTGACATGACCCTTCTGCACGAACCGCACTTCAGTTGCCTGCATGACTTATCTGGTCCAGGAGCCACTCTCTGACCAGCCTTCCCAGTAAGTTCCGTCCATGTTACTCAGACAAAAGGAGGATGTCCTGTGAACATCTGATGGGACAAAGAAACAATGTGTGGAAAGGGGGCATGGGGAAGAGGGTTGCTTTGAACATGTGGTGGTGTTATGCTTGAGAGATGTTGCTGTTGGGAGTCTGAAATGAGGTGGAGAATATCTGTAACTGCAGTGGTGGACACATGTATTAGTGCTGTCTGCCCACGCCTGAATAACCATCACAGGAAGCATTGGCACCAGGGTGCAAAGACAAAAACCTGGAGAGAAAAGACCAGAAGGGCAGAAGATCTTCTGAAGGACCCTTCTGCCAGGTGTTAAGAGACATTAAAAGCTGCTTAAATATCTCTCCTGAGTTCAGAAATCATAGAGGGTGCTTAAAACCCTTGGGTGACACTGTGAGTAGTTCTTGGTGTTACATTGATTGACCCAGAGCTGAGCAACAGCGTCAGCAGAGCTCACAGCTGCAGGAGAGTGTGCACCTGGGAAACCCCCACAGTGCCTGCCTGAGAAACCTTCAAGGCAGAGCAAGGCACAATTGTAAGAAACGGGTCAGTTGTGTTGTATAAAATTTTCTAATTAACATTTCAGTGCAGAGCAGATATTCAACAAGGAAACCTCAAAAAAATCATTTGTTGACACTGTAAATATGATGAAGTGTATGAGACTATATTAATAATAGGCTGTACTGCTTGTATATTCTACAAAAAATAATCTGATTTATGCAAAGGGGTGGGTAACGACTTAAATTCTTGTTAACAAAAGGTTACAATGGTATCAAGTATTAGAAGCTTCCAAAAAAAACCACTGCATTTGCAGTCCTCCTGTGTAAATTCAATGGTTCTTCACCTCTCCTGCCCTGTAGTTTTAATCTGTGATAGATGTAGTCTATTACATCACTTATTTTTGAAACTTCAACTTCTAAGATCTTCTTGTCTTTTAGATATTGATAATAATTCTCTGTAGCTAAAATCCCAGTGCCTGTGATAAAAAATATTCTTCCATATTTTATTCTGCCAGAAATGTCCATAATAGACCTGAATCATATTTCCCATTTCATTTTTCCAAGTTAAACAAAAAAGGTCCTAAGTTCATTTCTCATTATAATTATTATGTTAATTGTTTTCTTAGGAAACTCTTCTTTCTCAGAAAACAGCCTGGATTAATTCCCCTTCCAGCATTCACAGGATGCACATACCAGTGTCCCCAAAATGGCAAAATAATTATGTCAGGCAGTGGTGGACTTTTCTAAAATCAATCAATTTATCTATTTATCCAACTTCAGCAAAGTCTTTCATATATTATATTCACTGCTTTGAGTCAAGCTTATTCAGTGCTATCAAATCATTAGGCAGGAGGCTCTCGCCATGCAGAATGGACTGCTTGGCACAGATGCATGGGAAACAGATGATAATAGACTGGGTGATTTTCAGCTGGGTCTTGTGTCTCAAAACCAAACCATCTTAGCACAGAGGGCACAAGCCTGCAGATGCCATGGGCTGGGTTGACTAAAAGTCAGCCCCCAGCCCCGGTGTGAAGTCTACATCTACCTAGAAGATAATGCAGCTTAAATTCTTGGAGGTGTTCAAGGCCAGGCTGGGCAGGGCTTTGAGCAAGCTTATCTAGAGGAAAGTGTCCCTGTGCCATGGCAGGGGGCTTGGAGTGTGTGTGATCTTTGACGATCCCTTCCAGCCCAAACCATTCTACGATGCTATGATACACTACTATGGGGAAAGGTCAGTTTTATTCTGCCTGGTTTCTGTAGATGCTCTTGTTTTAAAATTCTATGTCTCTGTCTGTCTGTCTGTCTCTCTGTTTTTGTATACAATACAACTTTACCTCTTTGTGAAGATTCCCACCTTGATTTTAATTTTTCCTCGGCATAAGCCTCCAGACTAAACTCAGCAAGACAAGTGGAAATACCTATTTTTTTATATTTTATGAAATATGTTCAACTTAAAATAGAAGACCTAAATATTGGCAACAGAAGCAGCTAAAGACACTCAAAAAGGCTGCAAATTACAGTCTGACTATCTCCAACAGAAGCAGCTAAAGACACTCAAAAAGGCTGCAAGTTCCAGTCTGACTGAAGTCAGTGGCAGTGTCCTTGATCTGCACCTGAGTTACTCCAGCTGCTGACTGTGTGCTTTGAGTTCTGCCGCCAGCGTGTCACGCTCTGGACAAGCTGCCTCTCCGTGCCTGTGCCCCCTTCAGCCTCCCCAGTCCATGGATCCCTCTGCAATTAGAGCAGCCAGACATCTGTGGGTGGTCACCTGGAGTCACCAGCCAGGAGGGATATCAGGAGAGAAGGTCCCAGCCAGACCTCTGAAGGATGTTTTTGTGCTTGGGAAGCAGGCTTTAGGCTCACTTCTGTCATGTAACCCAGATGTGCCTTTCCTCATCCTGACTGTGCCAGATGTGTGCCTCCGGATGTGAACAAGTAGGATTTCACACCTCAGTGCAAAGAGAAGGTCTATTAAACACCTGTTTCACAAGATGTCTAATAAGCTTGCTTAGACAACTTAAGGAATGGGTTTTCAAATTCACAGCTGCTCTGTCTGAGGCAAGGGTCAATAACTAACATGTTGAGGCCTGCATAAATCACTTTGGTTCAACACAAATATTTGATATGTTGTCAATTTAGGCTTTAAATCTGCAAATTATTTCATCCAAGCCATTGTAGAAATAATTACAAGGAAATTTCTTTGGAGGGCAGCTACTTTTTCTAATAAGGGAACACTTGCCTGTGTTTTATTTTTCTGAATGTACAAAATTTCCCAGGCTAGTCAAATTGAGCCAAGAAGAGACAATCCAAGGATAGGCTAAGTCTATCAAAAACACCAGCATAAAATCATGTTACCACAATACACTGAGAGAAATCTTTCTTACTGGTGAATATCAGCATTTCGTAAAGTAGTCTTAAATCCAGTGTGCTTTTAGGACAACTTTTTAGTTTCTTGGAAACAAAAACTATTGCATTCTGCTGAAGAACACATAAGTAAGTAAATAAATAAAAATAATTCAATAATTAAATCATTCTATATTTGCAGTGCTACATTATCCTGCTGTTATCAGATTAAGGCTGTTTTTTTCTCCTAACTAATCAGGTGGAGGGATTAAAACCTGCATATGCCAGCAAAACACAAAACAGACAGAGGGAGAAAAGCCAATTTCGTAGGACAGATGTGCTGGGAGATGGTGACACGTGGTGCCTCACCTTGGCTAGGAAGAGGAGTGGCAACTTTGCAATGAAAATTGGTGGGCAGAGGTATGTCAGCAACAGCTCTTTGACAGCCTGAAGGATCTGCTTTTGCCTCCAGCTTTCCAGGACATGGGTTTTCTAGGAGGTTTTATATGAGGATGCGTGCAGGTGACACGGATGATGAACTTCATAATGAACTGTCAGAACTTGGAGTAGTTATGATGTATTCTGTCTACCAGAGTGCTCCCAAACATGGCTGTGTGTTAGCAGCTTCATGAATTCATTCCCCAGTTCCTAACAATTTAAAGCATTGCTGTGATAGACACCTATTTAAATGCAGTCACCAAAACCATTGCCTCTATTCAGCTCTGCCGTCATAGGAATGCCCAGTGGTACCTTTTCTCTTCTGCATGGTTTGTGGTGCTCGGTGCATTTCTGTGCCCTCAGAAAACCAGCAGCAGATGTGCAAGTGGCATATGGATTCAAAGAAGCTGCTACAGGCAGTTTCTGAATCACAGAGGATCAATGTTAATTACATTTCATCACTTTGACTTTATACTGGGAGGAAAATAGCTCCATTTCCCCTGTTTATGTTCCTCCTCAGTCTTTCCATTCCATTTCTCTTCCTTAAACTCCATTTGTGTACATGGGACTAGCTGAGAGGCATCCCAAACCGTGTTAGAAAGAAAAAATTGCGTTATGCAGCTTTTGGAAGTCTTTGATCCTTGTCTAATCCGAGTGGGGTTCTGACCTCCCCACATCCCTGGAGCAGGGTAAGGACACCCAGGAACTGCCTTATTACCAGCTATATATCTGAATTGTCTGGTTTTTGCATCATACTCTTCAGTCCCTTTCCCCTCTGACAAGCTCTTTTTCATACATCCTTTCTAACATTTATTTGCAGAGGTTCTTTTTTCCCCTTTGTCCTTTAAATATTTTTTTTTCATTCTTTGATTCTTCAGTTTGACCTTCTTTCTCTTATTCAAGATGGCTGTTATTATGCACACATGGTCATTCACTGCAAATTGTAGAAATCTAATGTTTAGCACTGGAAGTTTCTCACCAATTCCTCTAAGGGTTTTGATGCATTCAGTATGAAGAACTGCTTTCCAGTTCATAAAGAAATGCTTTGGTTGTTAACTTCTAACTTTATTTTTCTCATTTCTTCTGAACTTTTCTCCATACGTAGTTCTACCATCCTGTGCATTTACAATCGGGTCTTTAAAAAATAGCTGCTTTTTGAGCTCTCAGGCTTTAAATGAAGTGGCCTACATTTTAAATTAGAACTTTTCACCTTCGAGTTTCCAAATTGTAATTTCACACAGTGATCACTACTTCCTTACACAATAAAGTATTGTCAGAGAGATAGCCTAGTATTTAATGATTCTTGCAAGAGAAGCCATTTTCTTTAAACCTGTTACTCACAATCTGTTTTATTGGTCTTTAGCTCCCTCCTCACTGATCTGTTCCTTATTCTTCCTTTTCGTTGCTATTTAATCCCCATTTGCACCGTGTTGTTTTACCCCAGTGTCATGGGTTCAGCAGTAGCAGTCATTTTTTCTCCTTCTTAGTGGCTGGTGCAGCGCTGTGTTTCTAACTT
>WYDI02022748.1:0-69308 GCA_009867235.2 Psittacus erithacus
ATGGCCTCCTCTGGACTTGTTCCAACAGCTCCATGTCTTTTTTATGTTGAGGACACCAGAACTGCACACAATACTCCCAGTGTTTTTCTTTTCTTAGATACCATTCACGGTATCCTCAAGGGTCCACAAACCCAAACCTGGGACAGATTACAGCAGGTACACATCTGTGCACATCCAGTATCGCAGAACATCCGTGACGCTGACATCAGCACGCACAGCTGTCCTATGATGACCACAGCTTTAAACAGCTGTGTGAAAGCCTTTGTTTTCCCTGTGATATATTTACATCGTTTAATCAAACTCTGATAAATGCATTCTTTTCATCTAAATTGATTTTCTCTTCTAAGCTCCCTTTGTCAGCTGATTTGTTAAGTGCTGGAGGACTGCACATCTCGCTGACTGGTGCTCCCCTGTGCATTCATTCTCTTCACAGGTTCCCCTGCAGGACTACCATGATTTTACTGATTATTTTTCAGTAGACACTTTGTTAGCCTACTTACAAACATACTGACCTAATTGCTTTTAATTATTGCAGCGGAGTCTGCTTTTACAGTGGCTATTTGCTTCCACACAAAAGGAGAAATAACTACTGTGATAAGTACTGAAAAATCCATATCCTTGGCTTCTCTCTGAAGTCTAAATCAATCAGAAGTTTAATGCACACTGTAAATGTTTATGTGCATGTGTATCTATTGTGCATGTATGCATGCAATATATAGGCCTATTTTACATCTAGATCCATCTGTGTATCACATAAGGCAAATGGGGCTAAGAAGACAGCAAACCCATTTAATTCTGTTTCAGAAACAAAGTGTTTTCCTAACAGCTCTTTGAAGAATCCAAGCAAATTTGGTGTTTTCACTTTTTTTCCTGTTTAGAAAATCATTTAAATCTTAGACATGCATCCAGCCTGTTAGTAGTCACACATATATTTCTTGTAAGCTACCAGTATTAACCATGCTTCTTGAAAGAGATGAAAAGTAGAGCTACACAGAAAGCCAGTAGCTCTACATCTACCCTTTTAGCAGATAGCCCATCTTCAACAGCCATAAAACCTGCAAAATATCTCCCGTGAACATCAGGATGGGTTGGACTGTTCATCAAAGTGAATACCTTTATGAGAAACAGTTCACCACCAAAGGGAAGGTGATGCGCAGTTCAACAGGGAATCCCTGAGGGAGAAAGCTGGGAAGAGATGATGCATGGAAGTCTGTCACATACACGCTGCAGAGTTAGCAGCAGGGAGAAACCTCAGTATATTCAGAACTACCTGTTTAAGAACTCTTTTTTTTTCTCCCATGGTTGAAGCTTTAAAACCCAACTATTAAAAGAAAAAAATTACATAAAAGAAAGGGAGAAGGGGTTAAAATAAATAGAAAAGTGAAAATGACAGCAGAAGGTAGAGGCACCACGTAACTTTCTGCTAAATCTTCATTTTACTCTCTAAGGTCTGTGCAGAACACACAACATCTAAAGACGAAATACCTATGCCGGTAACAGTTCCCTGCCCAGAAGACAACAATATGCTGAAAGCAAGTCGAACCATCCTTTGGATTTTACATTCAAATACCAAAGGAAAATTGGTATCACCCATGAATAGCAATAAAATCGCTTTTCACAATCTTTTTCAGCCACAGAGTTTTCTGAAACGAGCAGCTTCTGTGTTATTCTTATCATTCAGTTTAATATTTTTCAGCAAGCAAGAAAAAAAAGTGAGGCAGAATGTACCATTTCAATTGAAACAAACAGAACAAAATAACACTCAAAAGATGCCTGTGAAACTGTCCCTCCTGGTACGGAATAAGGTAAGGTTGAAATAACCTGGTAGCACAAGACACTATTGATAACTTGACTGCTGCATTGGTTAGTGCACTGCTTTCAGTGGTTGGGTTATTCCTGGTACATAACTTGACATCTTGGAAAAAATCCCTCAAAATTCAACCTATGTCATTCCAGATACCTATTGTTCAGAAGAGGTGCAAATCCTGTTGGAAGAATTTTCACTGTTTGTACACACTGAGAGCTTGGATCTAGCTCTATTACATGATCAGAGATTATGGTTCATACCTTCAAATACCTACAGTGATTTCTTGGAAAGTCAGGTTCTGAAAGCTTTGCCTGAACTGGGGACTGAACATGGCCTCACCCCAGTCCACTCACTCACTGCGCAATCCCACAACCCTTAAAACACCCTCAACACTGGACTTTTGTCAGTCTTTCACTGAAGGTCTCAGTCTCAGCCTTCAATTCTACCATCTGATACAATGCAAGATCTACTGAACAGAAAAACATTCCCCTCCACCAGTACTCAGGCTGCAGGAGAGTAATTCCCATTTAAGATGGAAAATGTGCTTTCTCGTTAGTGCATCTTTTGGGTCTTAAGCCTGTCATAACTGATGTTATTGTACTATTGATCACTGCTCAGCACTGTAACAGACAGTGATCCTTCAGGTTTGAAGAAAGGTGTATGCCAGTCAGGTTTATGAAGCTTATAAAACTTACTGTGCTTGTAGCATAACCAAAAAGAAAGAGAAAAAAAGTCATCCATAAATTAAATTATTCCTGGCTTCTGTTCTCAGAGACATTTCTCCAGGGCATAGTGTGAGATTATTGAATACCACTCGCCTTCCTGGATCAAGGTGATACAAGTTTTTTAAAACCTCAATGGCAATTAATAGAACAATTTCCTCCCATACACAAGCCTTTCCTAAACACGGTGCTGTTACTCCCTGACCCCAGTGCAAGTAAGCAGATGCAAGAGGCAGAAGAAATGCCAATACATTCTGCTGGGCTCCTTCTCCACGGCTGGCTCTCATCACCATCCACTGCCACTGGCAGACACTGCCTTATTTCAGGCATCTCTTGCAACCCTCCTTCTAATAGAGGAACAGATGGTTCCCCCTGACTATAATATTTCCACCCTGTGCAACCCACTTCCACTGGCTGAATCCCTTCATCCTGCAATGTATTGTTCACTTGGGACTTCTTTCCTTTTTGAATGTCACTTGAGTCTCAGCAGAAGACAAAGGCAGCAGGATTTGCCATGGATGCACACAAATTAGTCTGGGGGGTCTGTTATACACAGAGTTTGTGTGCTTAAAAAGGTCAGGTTGAACTGGACTCCAACAAATCTGATTCCAAACAGTCTGATCTGCTGAGTATTGTCAGCTAAAACAAAAGCCAAAATTTGAAAAGCTATTATGCTTGCTTTGACCAACCTTAAATTAAATGTTTCATATTTTGCTTTGAAGAAATACTTACTTTTGCAGTGGGAAAGGATTAAACACACCCTTCGAAGGAATCAGCTAAAAACTTAGGGGTTCATTTTCATTTCAGCATGAATAAAGGTTGTTCTTTTAGGACCCACCCAATACATTTCCCATCTCCAACCTCCCATCCCCTGTTTTTCTGTTTGGCCACTGTCTCAAGAAATGATAGCTACAGCTACCAGAAAAGAGATAATCCCAGATGTAAAAATCTAGTCTAAAGACAACAGACAGATAAAAGATTAGGGATCTTCATCCAAAAACCAACCCAACAGGCATTATGAAGAACTCGCACAGCTTTGCTACATGGATTACAACGGATTCATTTTAAACAGCCTTAGTGTTTAAAATAGAAAAAAAGAAATCACAGAGAAAACATCCATTAAAATCAGGGATTATGAAGGGAAAGCGGAGTAGGAAACCACATATTTATTGCACTGAGGACACAGCTGACAGGGTCCTGTCTTCATGGGCTGCACTCCTTCCCTCAGACCAGACTGCAGCCTTCTACCAGTTACACAAGAGCCAGAACCTTTTCCTCTCATCCCAAAACATAGGGATATGCACCAAAAATGTACAGGTTTCTATCATAACAACTCAATAGCAGATGAGGGTGTCAAGCAACAAACAGATATGCCAGACCTAGAGTAACTAACAGCATCAAAATTGCCACCAGCTGCAAAGTTCCCCGTGTGTTGGCTTTCTGGTGAAACTTAAATGACTGTCTCCCGTAAAACACAAGCTAGAAGAAGTTGTTCTGGCACTCTGTAAGACTTTCTGCTCCTCAGCAACATTACCAATAGTTTAATCTCATTTCCTCAGAACTAATCATAGAGGAAAACATTAACACACTGTTGGGGAAACGAGACAAGACTAATCCCACACCCAGCAAAGCTTCTTGTCCTTTAACAATCCTAGGCACTATTACACCAAAATCAGGATTCTGAATTCTCAGAAATATGGTCAGCGGGCAATTAAATGACCCAGCAGAGCTCATCTGGCATCTGGGTACTGCCAAAATAGGGTGGCCCCATTTCTCCCTCCT
Organism: Psittacus erithacus; assembly: GCA_009867235.2. Lineage (NCBI taxonomy): Eukaryota > Metazoa > Chordata > Aves > Psittaciformes > Psittacidae > Psittacus > Psittacus erithacus. The sequence continues at coordinate 4,312 of WYDI02022748.1, forward strand.
CCCAGTCCCTGGACATTAGTGCCTATAATGACGGAAACCCCTGTCTTCTGCCCTCCCAGTTTCACAGAGGCAGCTATGCTCCCTGGGAAGGGGAAGATTGCTGACATTCTATTGCATCAAGAGTCTCATCATGCAAAATCCTTTTACAACATCAGATTCCAATCCTCACGTAAGGTCCCAGGTATTTTCACAGATTAACTGAAACTGAATAAATTTCCTTGACATTTTAACTCACGGTACTACATGTGGCAGTTCACCATCACAGCCAGCCCAGCAGAGTACAACTAAGCTTCCCACCAGCGGTCAGCCAAGGTCTCCAGCCTGGCTGAAGACTTCTATTTAAGATTCAGTGGGCTCTTAGGGCAGCTGTGACGCTGCTGTCCTCCTCTTTCAAAGAAAAAGGACATGAAAGTCTGGGGTGTAGGACTAGCAGAAGGCAAACTGCACGACTGGTAGACAACCAGGAAAGGAGCCAGAAGACCTTCTAATCTTCCTGTGTGTTCTTAAATGCTCCATCCCTGGCTGTGTCCAAGGCCAGGCTGGACAGAGCCTTGGGTGGCATGGTTTAGTGGGAGGTGTCCCTGCCCATGGCAGGGGGGTTGGAACTGGATGATCTTAAGGTCCTTTCCAACCCTAACTATTCTATGATTCTATGATGGTCTTTCTCATATTAGTGCTTCTATTTTTCAGCCTCACACAGGCACACAATACTGTTAAGTTTGGCTTTGAAGATGGGAAATAAGGCCCTTTTTCATAATATAAATGTGCCATGAGGAATTCTCCCTGAGAAGATTCTGAGATGAATTCTCTCTCTGTGGTCCAAAGGAAACAGGCTACCTGACAACAATGCAGCTTGTGTTTGCACACGATGGTAGGAAAAGGGAAAGAAATCCCCATCCAGAAACAAGCAGTATCTACTTTTGGCCCCTCAATTTTTCAAGTAATAACTGCTCACGCCAACAACACCAGGACATACCAGTATGAACAACTGCTACCTCCACCAGAGGCACGTTCACAGCAGAAGAAAAGCACACAGTCCAGTGTATCATTTCGTATGTCAGAGATTCAAAGGCTCACATAAAACACAAATTCACACCAGCAATCCCTTTGAGAGACAGGGTTTTCTTCTCATTTAAGATCATTTCTGACTTACTTTCAAGATCCCATGAGACCAAAAGGGGACACACTCAGAGCATCATGTAGTATTAAGGCTCAGACCTTCAAAAAATTCATAGCTTTAGCGCTGGAAATCAGATACACCCCAAGCTTGCGCATGTATGTATGCTTGGATTAGTTACTAAAACTACATCACCCTCCAAAAAGTGCTGAAGATGCAGGAGAGGAGGGTGAGATGGGGACAGGAACACTGGGGTTTGTTTCCGTGACTCCAACTTGTTCATCAGACATATTCAAGCCAGTGCATCTTTCTCTCCCGAGTGAAATCTGTTCTACAATTTTGCCAAAACTTTTATATATGGCAGTGGCCAGCTGGCTGCTTGGAGAGCCATGTGTCAGTGGTCCTGGCGAGTGCTTAATGTGTGATATGGATCTGCACAAACTGCAAGCACTTGGTTTGCAAACATTCCTGTTTTATGCGTTTAGAAAGCAGCTAGTGAAAGGAGAGGCTTTTGAAGCAAAGTCATGCAACATGGCAGGCAGCAGAGATATTAAGGCAATTCCTCAATACATAAACATACAATGGTAACTTGTCCCTTCTCCCTGTTATCTTCTACCCCCATGGGCTGCAGTCAACCTGTTCTGTCTCACACTACAAAATACCATCACCCCCTCCTCCACTGCCCCTTCTGTTTCTAGAGGCAGGGATTCAATACCATCAAGGTTGTTCCAACAGGACAGGACGTGAGAAACCTTGGCAGCCTCACTCCAGCCCTGCTGGATGGCCGGATCCCAGGAGGGATCTGCAGTACCAGCAGATGTGACCACAGGAGAGTCTCCTCCTACACCCCAACAGATGGTAAGCTGTCTGCTGCTATAGATCTGATGAAGTCAGCATCCACCCATGGAGGGGTCAGTGAGTCAGTCCACACAATTGTGGGAATCAAAGGGAGAAGAAGTAAAGCAGAACAGAGGCATGCTTTCAGTCAGTGTATTTTTGGGCTACATTTTCCTGACTGTACCATCCCAGAGTAGATGTGGGAAATGCATCAACTGATGTGGGGTTTAAGAGAAATGAAAAAAGCAGAAGCTGACTATATTGAAAGAGGTCTGTGGCTACATTCTCCATGTACATAAAACGTACTTGTTAAGTTTAAGGCAAACCATCTATCTAGGTATTTGTTAATGCATTATCCCACATGGTCTTTAGGCCTGTGTACAAGAATACATATGGTTTATTGACTAATGTCAGGGAAAACAGACTTCCCACCCTGAATGAAGTTTATCACAATCTCTGTAATCAGCCCAGTGAGCAAAAGCACGGGTGATAGATGAACCTGCCAGAGTCTCCTGAATGCCAGCAGATACCAACTGGCAAAGCACTAGGGGAAGGTAATTCCAAGCTAAGGCTGCTTGAATGAACAGATCCTCCTCCTGATATATCACAAACAGGCCTCCCATTGATTTCCTCCATCCTGACAGCTCTTGGCCCCAGAAGCAGTCTCGCCAGCCAGTCCCCAAACTACAAAGACCACCACAGATGAGTATCAATACCATGTCCTCTCTCCAGAGATGAAGGGGAAGCCAGATTGGTCTCCGCACCACTGACAGGACAGCTTCTGTACAGCTGCAAACAGCTGCCTCCTCCTGCACTTCTGCCCATCCATCCCATCTTGGGGCTTATAACTTGAGATGAATTTGGCAGATATCTTGGCTGGAAGCAGTCAAAGGAAGTCTGGAATGGAATAAAGCTTCTCCCTTTCCTCACAAGTAAAGTAAGTTGATTTTTACAATTCAAATTAAGGTATTTCAACACTTTAGGTCAAAATTAAATATCAGTTACAAAAGCATAAGAAAATCCTAAAGCAAAATAGAAGTCAGGAGTTTTAGTTTGTCCCAAACCTTGCAGCCCAAATCAAAGTTTCCACAACCAGCATAGTGCCCACATCTTCTCCTCAATATTTGTATAAATAAGAATTCTGGGGACATTTCTAGTGAAACTCACAGTTGTTTCCAAATCCACCATAAAAAACAAAGTCAAATCTAAAGCATAAGAACCTAACAGCAATTGTAAGGACATGGATAAGTGGTGCATATAAACTTAACTGCACAGAGAAGGAAACAGAACACTGTAATAAACATCACATCAAAATCAATCTTGATTTAAACAGGAAACCAATATGGGATAGAAAGTAGGACAAAATGGTGGTGTCCTCTCGGTTATCATTAAGTACTTGCTGCAAAGAATCTGCTCTTCCTCAAAATTAAGATCAAGGATTCCTCTGCCTTTCATTACATTGCCTGAAAGATTCTTAGTAGCACCAGCGGTGCGTATAGACAAAAAGCTTTCTGTTTAATCCGTAATTGCAATGGGTTTAGGAACTGCTAATAAATACACAAGGAAGCTTGGAAGAGGGATGCTCACTCAATCAAAGCCACTGGTGTCACAAAAGTCCATTCCACATGTAGTCGTCAGCCATATGACGAACTGTATTTGTCCTAAATCAATTATTACACAGAAGCTTTTCAAAATGCAGCTACAAATGGATACTTGCAAGATAAGTGTCAAGGTGGGATTTCAGTCTCAAATCTAAACCTCCCATTGTTCCTACATTACAGTTGCACAAAGTTTTGGCCAATAGCGTTACAAAAGTCAACCTGATAAACACATTCAGCACTAAATCCAGCTATGGTCTCGAGAGGAGCTGTAATTCAGATGAAATTGTATTTATTATGTGACATTTTCAAAGCTGAAAGTGGAAATACATGCAGAAAACCCAAAAAGAGGCTCTTGCAGATTAAAAATGACATTCAGCAACACAGGAGATGGGTCATTAGAACTGCAGAAAGTACAAGAATGAGCTAGATAATAAAACAGATCAACAGCAGTGACACAGGCAGTGGGGATTACTGCTGTCTGTTCAGCCTCTGCTACTACATCTGCTTACTGTTATGTGCCCTAGGGAGGAGAAAGAAAAAAAGTCTACATCTGATATGACTGCTTTGCCTGTTTAAGATTCAAAAGCTCCACTGAAAGCTTTCACAGAGCTGATGGGAGTATGATTTATACAAAGAGCTACAAGACTGTTACAGGCCATTTTGAGCAGAATGGACATCAGTGCTATCTGCTTTTTGAGAGCAGTGTTTCCCACTTTATTTACATTTGCTCTTCATTATGCTTTTAGAGTAACTTAACAATCCAGCCAATTCAAACTATTTTGCAAGCATTTCAAGTAATTTCTTAGCACCCTGTAAGCACTTGCTTCTATGCAATTATAATCATTTTTCTGCAGAGATTTTCTTCATTCAAGTGGTTTTGCCAAGCAACAAGAAACAAAAGAAAAACCATCTCTAAAAATAGGTAGAGAAAAATGTAGGAATCCCACAACTATATTGAATAGGGTCATCAGAAGAGCAGGGGATAAACGTGTCTCCCCATACCCTTCATGTCTTGGCTGACAGACCAAAAATAGCGCTGTTCAATGTTTGATAGGTACAGCTCTGTATTATAGCTCAAACTTACTGTAAAAGAAAAAATCTATCTTAAAATGCAGCATTTTCAACTCTTCTTGGGAGACCAGAAATAATCTGCCTGGTTGCTGTTTTTTATCAGCCTTCTGCTGCAGAGGCAAATTTAACTACTTATTTTCAGAGAAAAAGAAAGAACCAAACTATGTCATTACAGAGAGTTCCTCACAGAAGAAAGTATTAAAATTCTGCTCTATTCAAGTACAGAAAAACTGTTCTCTTTCCTTCATTTTAGCAGATAAGGTGGCATTGAACTTGAATTAACCTGTCTGTTAAGAGGGGCATTGCTCCAGACCTGCTGCTCTCACACCTGATCAAGACACCAAAATACAAAGGCAGGGATTTTAACAACATATACCCAGAAAAATAGGGATTTGGAAGCAAGTTGCATACCTTTAATCTCACCAATGTCCCAATGGAAACAAAAGAGAATTCTTTTAATTCAACAGATGTGAGTTCCCAGCTGCCCCATGATAACATAAAGTCCAATGTTTTCACTTAAAGTAAGATGCACTATTTCCTCCCCAACAGCTCCTCTCCTTATTACTGTCACATTTAAGACTAATCAAATCTAGTCAAAACCTTGTAAACTATTGGCAGCACCCAAGGATCACACAGCACCAGCCTTGTCACCAGTTTTAGGGATGCCTTAAAATAAAAACCATCAGAGCACTTCTTAAAACTGAGTATGCTTCCCCCACTTTACATGTTGATGTGGTCACTAAATCCCACTGGGTAATCTCCAGAATCCATCTGTTCCTTTTCATTCTCATCCCGAGAAGCCTCCCATCACCCCTGATTATTTCTCAACTTGTCTGAAGAAATACCCTGTCTCCTGGCTTCCCAGACACTTGCTTCACCCCTTTTTCCCCAGAGGCTTTGCCTTTTGGCAGCTGCAAAGATTATCTACTCCAATGTCATGCCCAGACTCTCTTCAAATCCCTTGAAGGAAGAAATATTTTCTCTAAAGGGAAAAAATGTTTAACGAGCATCCTTCAAAAATGAGTTTCTTCTCAGTTTGGAAACAAGATCCTGCTATAGAAACCTTATAAGCAAGCATCTCTTAAAGCACAGTTAAGTAGGAATTATGAGTCCTACACTGACCACATTTAGATTTTCCATCACCACCATCACCAAGATGATGGGACCGCGCCTGGGCTGCACTGCAGTAAAGCACTGCATTACACAGCTGCATGCATTAATGGGCTGAGAGGCACTGGGAGCATTCACCAAAGGTCATCATCAAATAGCAGATGTAAGCATGAAAATGATGACATTTTCCTAATGACCCTGAAGCAGCTAAAATTACAGGAATGCGTTTCTTCTCCTTTTGCAAGTCAATACAGCCAGCATGTCTGTGTATTTAATGTACCAAAAACAGCTGCACAAAACACTCTAAACACTTCTCACTTAACTTGAGGGCTGCTAAAAGTGGTGAAGAAAAAATACACCTCTCTGTTACTTGTGTTGTTGCATAAAATCACAACATAAGAACCGAAGCCACAGAGGAGTTGATGTTTAATTTTTCGGCTGTATTTTGTTATTGCTTTATTTGTAACTCAAAGCTCCCCCCAGATTCCAGCTCTCATATTCCTTATAGATTCCCACCAGCCTACATGCTCCTGCACCAAAAGTACCAAAGATCCAACCAGCAAACAGAAGCCCACAGAAGGTTTTTGGTTTCCTTACAATTTCAACATTACTGCTGCTCCAGTTTAATTCCAAGATTTATGGGGATGCCAAAAGGTTAACTTTGCTTGAAATTTGCCTATTTATCGTCATTCACTTCAAATAAGGCAAGTACTGCAGGAATTTATGATGCCCAAACCTGACAGCCACGGACTGGCTAACAAATCTTCCCTTCTGTTTTCAAAATAGTTTTGTGTTAATCTCTCAGGTCACTATCAAAGACAGTTTATCATCTAATTTATCACCTTTTGGGCAGAGATCCATGCTGAAAAATTCACATCCAAACTGTAATTTAGTTCAGTTAATGGTCTTTTCTCAGAGGAACAGGACAATTAAAAACATATGGAAATGAAATAAGCTCCTCACTTTTCAACTAAATGTTTGCTCTGTGTCTTGGGAAATGAATTTAGGATGAACAAGCTGAATTCAGTCAATGGATTAAAAAAGAGGACTGGACTACTGTTGTAAATCAGTCACCCTCCCTTCACAAGGCACACAGCAGTATTTGAGATTCTTTTTCTTAACAGGACAAAATGTCCAACACAGGAAAAAAAACCTTCAAGAAATGGCAGTTTCAAGCAGGATTAGTGCTATTTTAAAAAAGGAAGAAAGAAAGGAAGGAAGTAAAAAAGCTCTTTACGCACTATAAACATTTGACATGTTTAGGCTCCTTGATACAGTAATCAGAAATGTCAGGTTAAACAGGAAAAGCATAAAGGCAAAAACAGTTTCAAATGTGTACATCGGTGCACACTGGCTTTCATTACAGTGGCCATCAATCACAGATTTTTGGTGGAAATATGACATTCTATTATGTCTGGAAAATATCATGGTACAGTTGACACCTTTACAGAAACTCAAAGCTTGGAAACATATGGCATTTTAGCAATATTGCTTTCTCCTTTTTTTCCCTCCCTGAGAAGTGTCAATGCCTGTGTAACAATTCACAACTGACACAAGCCCCTGCTGCATATCCTGCTGAACCTCTCCCATGGGCTTTAGTGGGCGCTGGATAAGGACATAAGGACATTTCAATGACATTGCCGCTGTGTTCAATGCCCTGAGTGGCTGTCTCGAACCATTAGAAAAACTAATTTGTGAAATCAGCATAAATTTGTTTATTCATTTAATCCTGGTCTCCTTCCCAGCCTTAGAAGCATCCCAAAGTGGTAAAGTCTTCCATTATATTCCAAAAGGGTGCTGGGTCACACATCCTCTCCCTTCTTAGTCATACGGCTGCTCCTAGGCACCATGCCCTTTGTTTTGCTGGCTTTGTTAGCAATTAAAGCTACTGAGCACGGCTCTCTCCATCAGTTCCAGGAGACAGAGCCAAAGACCTCGCAAGTGAGAAGCATGTGCTGAGGTGAAGGCCCTGAGATAACACCTTGTTGCAACAGAACATAGTCACCACTGCAAGAAAAAGAAATTGGAAATACAAATTATGTTATCATACTATTTTGCTTCTAATACTGCTTTGGCCAAAACAAGGGACTGAACTGGTGCCTTCCAGAACTAAAATGATTGTAGGTGTATATTCCAAACTAAAGACCTCTTTTCTGGAGCACAGCTAGAGCAGGCCAATCTTCTCCAGGGGCATGGCAGTGGGAACACACCAGTGCATGGGCTGCACTGATTTTTCCAATTAAAACCAGAAAATGTAGCCCTTGGCAACAAGAGACACAGGATGAAAATAAATAATAATAAAATCCGCCGCCACACAGGGAGAGAGTGGAAGCTACACCCCTGAAATGCCCTGTAATGCTAGCACACTGCAATGAGTCTTAGTGCAATCTGCTTCATGAAATACTGAAAGTAAATAACGAACAGGAACACCAGCTTATCTCTGCCACCTTTCAAGAATACCTAATGCCTTCAGTTTTCCTTACCATCGCACAAGGTTGTTTTTTATTTTAGCCAGCGTGAAAAGGCCCTCAAAATACCCTTTTCAATTCTTCTCTTCAATGAAGAATTGTTGATAGATCAACTGAGATGAGAAACAAAAGCCAGGCTGTTGGTTCAGTAAATCCTCTGCTTATTGTATATTTCATCAAGATCAAAGGTTTGATGTTAATTTTCCGTGATGCATTTTCCAATAATCCATGAGTATGAGCTTGAACACTGACAGGAAGAAGCTTTGTATTTCACAGCCACATAGGAGCAGACAGTTTTAGGATCATTTATTTAATTATGCAAATGCTACTCTTGTGACAACAAGAGACAGGCTCAAGCTGAAACCATACATTGGATAATAAAGTTTATATTCAACTCCAGATTCATTACCTGCTGTGTCAACTCCAGCTATTATCACATTATTATAGCTTATGGTATGGGGTAGTTAAAGTTGAGATAACATTTCTAACCTAAACCTCTATTTTTAGGACAGTTAAAAGTAAGTGTTCATTATGTATGTTTTCTTTAACTGGCTGTTCTATGACAGACTCTGAATACACAAAATAACAACAAAGCCCAAGCACTGCTCTGAAGGTAATCACCACTGAATAAACAAAGAGGCTTTATAATCAACATAAACTTCACTTCTTTCCTGCATTTTACAGCACTGTATTCCCAGATGACATGCAGTGTTTTCCCCCAATTCTCACCAACAGGTGTATTAAAGCAGCCACAAAATACCACCTCAGCAGAAGACTCCTGCATCCCCCAGCTTACACCTGATGTAGGGGGTACCGCATCAAACCAATTCTGCTTGGCCAGCACAGTGGTGAGCAGGGAAGAAAGCAGCAGGTGATAAGTTCACTTTCCAACCAGCATTCATTCAATCTGTCAATCCTTTTACGACCTTTCCTAGAGCTGGGCTGCAGTTAGCAGAGAAGGAAAGGCTGTGCTACAGAAATGCTACTCCTCGGTCCTACACACTCCTCTCAACGCACTGTTTGGGCTCAAACACAGGTATTTACACTGTAAAACTCAGCTTTCTTTCAACTCCACAATGTTCCCAGCAGTGACAAAACACCAACAACTAGAAAATACCGTGACAGGATGGGCAGTGGCACAAAAGGATGAAACCCAACCATATGGCTGAGCCACCCTAATCAGGGACTGCTGCTAAAAGGACTTGACCTTCCTCTCTCTATGTGCCTACCACCCTCTCCATTGTTCTGGCTGCTGGGCTGATTCCACAGGGGCCTGAAACTATTCCTTTCTTTTCCTAAGGTGAATTCCTTCTAAAGAGACTACAAGGGCGTCAGGTGAGTGTAGCCACCAGAGCCTTGGGAGAGGCAGCCACATGTGGCTGGAGCAGAGGATGGAACCATGCTTTCCTCGGTTGGCACAAGCTTGAATTCGCTCAAGCTTGAATTGGCTCAGGTGAACCATAACACTGTGACTCTAAGGTAATTGTATTTTAAAACCTTCTTGACGAAAAAAAAGCTGTTGTATGTAACAGAACACTCATTTTCAACTGATAGACCAGCGGATAGAAGGCATGCTTCAGCTACACTTAGTTGTTTAAGGCTTAAAAACTTCAGCACTTCATGTCAGGCACCACGTAAACCACGAGAGCAGGCAAGAAAACTAGTGTAACTTCTTCAGCAAAATTTGTCTGCCTGTATTTAACAGCTATCTCCATCCATAAATCCTGAGCTGCCTAAATGACGAGATTCAAGGATATTCTAACATGTAGACTTGGCATCTTTTTAATTAGTACATTAAAATACTAACTTTCAATATGTCACAGTGTGCAAGTGGTGTGAAATAAAGACTGACACTTGGCTTTTTTTTTATATAGAAAAAGGATTTATTACCAGAGTGGTTTTGGTAATATGTAGCTATTTCATGCCAAACACTGTGCCTTCTTGAACAGGAAGATTAACGTGCTTACTGTTATTCTGTGGACAGTTTCTTTAATGTCACTGAGGAATAAGGCAAACACTTATATAAGGCAAAAACACTTAAGGCAAAGCACCACTAAAATCTATCCCAGTCCACATTGTTCAGGGCTGAGAAAGATGTTATCTGTGTGTATGTTTAGATACACAGATCTGAGGTACATAAATAAAAGCCTTTCAAGAAGGTAATGATACACACAATACACACCTGATGATCTCCCCACTTGAAGAACACTCTCATTGCCAAACTCCCTTCTCCATTTTGCTATGAGCTCTTCATGCCCCTGCTTCCCTAAGCAGTATTTAACCCAGCGCAATGGCTGCTCAGGATGCAAGCACCTGGCTTCATGAAATCCAAAGGTAAAGAGATCCACATCTCACCAGAGCTAATGGATTTGGCCCTTATCTCCTCTTGCTAAAACATCCTGAGTGCCAAGAGACTTATCTGAGCATTAGGATTCAATATTAGTATTATAATGTAATATTCACATATTATTCTCTCGTGTTTTACACTTCAGCATAGGCACATGCTCATACATGGTTTTTCATCTACCCTACTACATACTGTTCTACTGAATAAAAGCAAAATACCTGAATGTGTATGCTACGTCACCTGCCAAAGTCTGATGAAGAAAAGAGTTATTTTTAACCTGGGACAGGTCCCAGATCAGTTTATTGCGCAACTCAAAAACTGGTACAAGAGGGATGTATGTGGCTGTGTACAAGCTGATGGAGAAGGGGTAAAAAGCATTCATACCCAATTTGTCACCGATAAATACAACCCAAAAACATATCCTAAAGCAGAGAAAAGCTAAAGGGTCAGCACAGACACACACAGAATCACTGAATGGTCTGGGTTGGAAGGGACCTTAAAGCTCACCCAGTTCCACCCCCTGTCACGGGCAGGGACACCTCATACTAGAGCGGGTTGCTCAAAGCGCTGTCCAACCTGGCCTTGAACACTGCCAGGGATGGCTTCTAGTTGGGATTTCAAGTGCATCTCTGTAGTTTAAGTGCCATTTCCTTCTAGTCCGTGGGTTTTCGACAGCCAAACCATCCAGGTGGCTTGTGAATTCCCCTACACACCAAACCTCATCTCCTTCAAACCTGGTCTCTACTGACTTTCAAAGTCAGAGCAAAAGGTCAACAGCAAAATTCACAGCAGAACACATGGCTTCCTGAGCCTAGGATGGGAAACAGCCCAGCTAAGCACAAGTCTGCAGAGGCACACCAGCCTTCACCAGCTGTACTGCTCACACCATGGCACCAGCTACTTGACCTTGTACTGCCTCAACAAAAAGAAAAATGCTTAGAAAGTTTTACATATGAAGAGCAAAAAGATGAAGCACCTCACGTCCCTCGAGACTGTGTGTCATACATTTTCAGATGAAAACACAGCCTGCAACCAAGGGCTGAGCGGGAGCTTCCCTCCACATGCAGCAGGCACCTTTTCAGCACAGCACATGAGACCTGCAAGACCAGGGAGAAGCTACAGGAAGCACAGACAGCTGTACAGCACGCTCACTGCTTAAACACTATTTCAACCCAAGGTTCCAAAATGATAATAGACTTTATTCTAATTGGATTGTCTGCAATGAGCCAATTTAAGTGCTAAATGCTGCGAATTATTCAGCATGACATAGCAATGCAATGATCTGAGCCACTGCAGGGCAGGAGGCTTCTTGAAAGCTACAGTTCCTGAAGCATAATAAGGAGATGCAAGCCTTACTTGGCATGTCTCCACCAACCAAATTCATAGTGTTTCAACAGCTGCAGTAAGCCCACTAAGCATTAACTAATGCCTTGACCTAGATCTCAACCACTGTCAGCCAGCACACCTATTTAGATGATTTTTCTGAACACACCTTTAAAGTCCGCATCACTGGAATTGCTGACTTTCAAAGAGACCAAATACCTATGACATCCTGCGCAAACCACACGGGGCCAAGAAATACTGATCTAACCACAAGCTTTAAAATATTTAACTGAGTCTGTACCTTCATCGTCAGGGTAAGGACGTCACACTTATTTGCAAAGATTAAGAGGACAGGAAGAGATAGATATTTAAAGGTTTAGATTTTATTACGGTGCAATTACAGGAGCATGAATCACAAACGCAAATGAAGAGCTCCTGCATTACTGCTTAGTCCTGTGCACAGTTCAAAAGACAATTCTTTTTAGTAATTGGGTTTTGACCTAGAAATACATTGTAAAATGTATTAAAATTCTGTTGTTGTGTTAGCAAGGAAGAAAGCAAGGCACAGGGTTCTCTTCTGATTTGAAATTTCAGATTATACCAAGGATTCATAGAATGGAAAGAGGAGAAAAAAATAAGTAATCCATGAATCATATTCCCAAGAGTTAATACAACACTACCACTCTGCTGCACAACCACCACAGGAGGATACCCAGACTTCCCCTGAGACTTGAGAGTTTCATTGGACTTGAAGGTAGTTGCATTTGAAGTCCAGACTCAAGCAACAACACTGCTGCATTTACAAGATATGAAATTTTACACCTAACTTGTGATCACTAAACTCCAGATCTGAAGCACTGGACCTCCAATTCCACAGACCCAGAGAGACAAGAGCCTCAGAATAGGAGAGAGTCGTTTTACATCATGCCTCTCAACTGGGTATGCATCTCCTTCAAAACAATTCAGCAGCACTCATCCTTAGTGGAAATTAACTCAGCTTCGCAAGAACTCTTGTACCCAAGTTATCTGTCCTTAATGATATAAAAATGAAGGATTTTAATACCTTCTGTCCAATATCATGCCTACTTGTCAGTGTGATGATGCGTAGTTAAATCACCAACATCTGAATACATCATCTGATTTACTGAACAGAAATATTTATTAAAAATTCCTGCCCTAACTTGACTTTGCTTCTTGCCTTCTGGATTTATTAGAATTAACTCCAGTAGATGAGCAGTTTACTGTATTTTATTTTCTCACATATTTTCTAATCCACAGAGGCACAGGAACATTAATTCAGGAACTGGCTGCAATTATTTTTTGCTATTCAGCTAGGGGCAGTAAATGCAAACAGAATTGGCTGCAGTTCAATGTCATTGCATAAGATTTGCTCTATTGCTCCCCAAAATGCAGATGTTAAGGTATATAATGCTAAATCAAAGTAGTGACACTGTCATTCTATGCACTTCCTAATGGGTTCCCAGTAGGTTCAGTTTTCTTACTGGAAAATTAACTTCCTTCTACCTAAAAACAATCCTAGAATTACAGAATTAAACCCACTTCTTCCATCTCCAAAATTTGAGAAGGAAATAATGCCTCTGCTGTTCTTTTTTCAAAGCTCAGAGCGCACTGTGAAATGAAGACCACAAGCTTCAAGCATTCACCTTAATCATGAAAGCAGTGAAAATAAGGTAAGTAAGATAGTTCATATTGCTATTTAGACAATGATTTTTTCTCTTGCAAATTCCAATTCCTTTCACACTGAAAGCACTGGAGCGGCTTGAAAGACTTGTGTGTTAATCAGGATTCCAGCACAATTCTCCAGGTTCTCAAACCAATCATCAGGAAATTCTCTTGCTCTTTGGAAACAAGGAGGACAATAAAAAACAAACAGAGGCAGCCTCTCCTTTTCTGCTGTGTTTGTTCAAGATCATTGTTTCGTCTTTTAAAAGAAATGCAGATGACACACTGCTACTGCTGCTTTGCTTTGGGGGGTGGGGAGTGGTGGAAAGTGTAGATTATCTGCACGTTGATATTATTGCTGTTCATCACACAAAAGCCTTCTCCAAGGAGAAAGCTGTGTGAGCAAGCCCAGGGATTGAACAGATATTATAGGTCCTCACTATTGTAGATGTAACCACAACTGAAAATACCAATTATCTTCCCAAACGAAGCTCCTCTATAGCTGCAGTAGCCCAAAGAGGGACATTACCACAACACCCCTGAGGGCAGCCAGCCATCTTTTACTCATTTCTGTTTGCCCATTTGAAATGCTGGGGAAAAATTAAAGAAGGAAATGATGAGATTGAAAAAGGCTTTCACTGCGCGCCCCTCCACACAGAAATAAAGATACAAACAAACAGAATCTATCTTCCCTCTGCCGCAATGCTCCTGACAACAGTTATTATAGATCCCAGCTGGGAGCTCGCTCTTCACCGCCTTCTGAAGACTATCACAGTCACAGGTTTCCATCAGATTAGCAGGAGTAGGAAGAGATGCTGCCAAAATTGTGTACAGCACACTGTACACACAACCCTTCACACTGGTTGAGCACTGCAAGGCAGCCGCAAACAGCCCAAGATACAGCCCCAATGTCAAAGAAAAGCCCATGTAAAGATGAGCACACTCAAGAGATAATGAGTTCCCTAGGGAGGAATCAAACATCCTGGCTTGAAAGAGGTCCACCAAGAACAAGTTTTTATTTATACTCATTTCAAATATCTACAGTTTTACTGCAGCAAGCTATAATCTTGACATTCTCAGGTGTCAGCTCCCACCTTCAGTGGCTCTTTAATTGCGACTAGCACTCTAGATAAAATTAAAATACACACTTTAATGGATCCATCCAGCTTTTTGAAATGAAGATGAAAAACCATGCACTGCAATTGAGAATCATGGCCTGTTTGGCCGGTCCAATCTTGGATGTTATTTTCTACTGTAGTAATGCAAAGAAGGGTAATGCTTTCAGTAAAATTTCATTGCTGCTTTTTACTTAAACTTTAAAAGGGAAAAGGGAAAAACTCAAAACATTGGGGTTTGAAAACGACTGCAGTCCAAGCAGAAGGGAAGGCACCAAACCTCTGCGCCAGGCTGAGGTGCTCTGCTCATTGCTCCAGAGAAATACCACGGCTGCCCTCTGCACACAGGATCCTAGGGCAGCCCCAGCTCATCATTATGAATTCAGTGTAAGGATTAGACACCTCTATACAGCAAAAGATTAATTGTCTTGTACATCATTAAAAGGTGACAGGGCACAGCCCATTTCAGGACTAGAGCCATGAACTCCCTCTACAGACTTCTGCAGCTCCGATTTGTGCAGAAAGGGGCTGCAACTGTTTAGCATCTTCTAGCTTTAGCTTAAGCAGAGGGGAAGTTATTGCAGAGCACACACAAAACAGGAGGAAGAGAAGCATCCAAGAGGAAATTACCAAATTCAGTAATTATGAAGCTAGATAAAACTCATGCTAACAAGATTAACTTATACTATATGAATAAACTACCTCTTAAGAGTCTGCTTATTATCAGACTATTAGGAGAGCCAATTTTTTGCACACAACATGTTCCATTCCAGCAATACATTCAGCAGGTAATAACACACAGCTGTTGGTTAGAAGCTGCAATGTGCCCTTCCCTGGATGCTCTAAGGGTTTTTCATTTGTTTATTCATTTATTAAGTCTCCAAAAGAAACTGTGTGCACCAGGCATCAGCCAAAGCATCAAACAAAGCAGGAGCAGTGCTTTAAGTGGGCAATTACACTGCAATATGTGCCCAAATTAGCTATGGCAGAACCAGAGACTTGCTTTATGGAACAGGGCACAAAAGGGATGAATGCACAGGCAGCAATAGGTCAGACAGTGGTCCCCCATTTGGTAAATCTCAGGCACAAAATGCTAACAAAAGTTGAGGGAGGGTGTGAATATGGAAAACATCAGCTTTTCAGAGGCCAAGTGCAAAGCAAACATGTCACTGGCTCCTAAACACACATCATGGATACTGTAAGGGCTGTAAATGTAATAAAACCATAGAGCAGATGACTTTACCTGGGTGTTCCCTTGTGCATTCATGCCCAAGAAACCCTTTTGCTACATACTGATGGGGACCAAATGTGCTAAAGGTGTCTTTTATCAAGGTGATTACACAGATACTAAGAAAAACTTAAGCAAGAGAAACTGTAAGAGTGTACGGAGGTAGAGTAACTGAAAAGCCAATGCTAATAAACAGTGTTTATTGAATAAATGATAAAGCCACAGAGACCTGAGGTATACATAACTCTAAGAAAAATCAGATCAGTGTGGGACTCCCAAATCTTTATGCATTTTGCTAAAGAATCTCCATTATGTTCTGCATTGCAGAAGTCATTCTGACTGTATGCTCTGCCAACTTCTGTAATGATTCAGAGCTTTACACATCTATGAAGATTTGTTAAACAGAAAAAAAGAATGATTACAAGTGCTTATTTGTCTTGATTCATAGAAAAACTCTAAGAACTCGCCAACAAAGTTGAAGTTGACAAGCAGGTATTCTTTATTGCGGCGTCTGGAGACACGGGGGACAACTCCTCCAAGCATGTCTCACTTGACTGCCAAACAAGCTGTGATTATATAATCATTAAATATACATACTCATTACATTATATGCATATTCATGAAGTTACTTATGCATTATATCATATCTCTAGAAAATTCCTCCTGCATGGCCACAATAATGTGGTAGCGGTCTTTGGGACCCTTGGTGGTCATTTCTTCATCATCTTCCTCTTCATCACTTTGTCCTTTAGCTGAACATAGGAGTTGGCCAGACTTCTTGTCCATTTGCCAGCTTCTTAGCTGGTTCTGACTGGTTTTCCTAAACATTAACTGAAGAGTTCTCTCACTTATCATTGTCACAGAGTCCACCTGGGGTCCAGGTCACTTAGTTACAAGCAAAAAGTTTGTTCTATATACAATGAGCTATCCTTCATTCTGTCTTTCTTGTGCTTTCCCCATCTCAGTCTTTAAAGCTTTTAGTCTTGATTTAATGTTAAGGATATGAACAAAAGAATGAAAATTGTCTTTATTGTTCCGTGCATGTTCTAAGAGAAAATAAAAACATCAAAATGTCTTCAAATCTCACTGTTTTTTAGTATATTCAAGTCAATCATAATGACAAAAATCTCTAATCTGAAGTTAAAGGGTAATTGTTTTGTCCTTATGTGAAATTTGTGGTTACAGTTTTATAAGGAAGAACTAATGCTAAAAGATGACAATCTCTGCCATGTGAATCTGTAATTAAATTTTAATTAAAAAAATCTATAAAGCGTCAGTTTGTTTTATGGACAAATATTGGTAAAAAACCCCAAAGAACCCAACAAAATTAAACATTTATTTTCATGGTTGTGCAACAGTATCAACACTTAAATATAATCAGGCAGTTAGAAGCAGCATGAAACTCTGCAGTAAATGTTCCTCCTCACTCAGATGGAAACATTCCCACATTCCTCTCCTGAACACACTGCTTTCCAATACTGAAGGAAACCTCTCGAAGAACCTTAATACCTAAATATTTAAAGATTTAAATGTCACTGGGTCAAAGGGTTAGTGTAATACAATAGTATTGTACTGTTACACTTTGCATTATTAGCGTTATAGCTATGCTTGGTTTGCATTTTTATGGTATATAAAATCAAATTAGTTTGCTTTTCTGCTAAGTACACAGTTCCTGGTGGCCATTAGTATGACTTGCAGGTCAGGAAAAACCTGGAATTTGGCAAGCGTGTCTTATTTCCAGATGCTCTTATCACCTATAAATCTGATTGAAAAGAGTGAAAGGGAGAATAAGTCAACATATTTTAAAATTAAGCTACCTCTCTACCCAAGAAACTTGGAATTGCAAAGTTACTTGAAGCTGTTGAATGAAAAATGAAACCAAAGCATCAGAACCCTTACTGAATTAGCATCTATTACTTAACAGAGCAATGAAATTATCTGGTATATTTCATGATGAGCTTTCTTTGCATATTATCTTGTGGACAGGAATGTTGTAGAATTCACAGAACCATTGCTACAAAAATTTGAGGCAGTTCCTGCTGAGTTTCCTAATGAATAACCACATCAATACAAAAATCCTCATCGGACCTTGCAAATACACCATACAACTGTTCCATCCCTGCCTGCCCTGCTAGAGATGAGCAGATACAATGGTGTGACCTCAAAAGGAGTTTAGTATTCAGGTCACACTGATATTGCTAACATTATTTTTATATCAGTATCATTCATTTTTAGGTAGATTAATTATAATAAATATGTGCTATATCAACAGACTTTTCACTATGGTCCATTTAACCTCATAAAACATAATTGATTCCTATTTGCTCTATCTGATCGATGCTTAGTGCTCACTGCTGAACTGTGCTAGTAAAAAAGACATGGCAGAAAAGGGCCATCTCTGTAGGATAAATAGCATGGTTGATATCCCATGTAGCTCTGATTGTAGTCTGCATAAATATATGTCTATGTGCTTATGGAGAACACAGAAATTAATACTGCTGTTTTATTAACTCAAAAATCACATCCAAGAAAGCTGTAATTTATAAATCTTTAGTGTTTACTCGCTTGCATTTCAAGGCACGAACAGAAGGCTCCCTATGTTACAAAAATAAAAGGAATACTAGTACAATATTTAGCGTAAGGAGCTCCCTTCTTTGTCTCACATTTTCCCCAGTGCTTTGGAAGACTGGTCTAAAAGTAGTCATGATTTTTTGGTCTTCAGAGTGTGTCACAAAATGTGAGATGGGAAAGGGAGAGGAAAGTAGCTGTTTCACCCCAGTATGCCATGCCCTCTGCTACAGGCTGCTGGCTTTCTCAGGAACTGAAAAGCTGTACATTTAATTTAGGAACAAAACTGCAACCACTGCTTCACATGGACCTTCAGTGCACAGATCTGCCTTGAAAAGCAACAGGAAGGATCACGTGAATGAGTGAACTGTGGGATGAGATTCACATAGACTGCATTAACGAAGACTTTTCTTCCACACTTGGATGCTTCCGACAGATGTTTAGATTCTGGGAAGTCAGTTCAGTGTTGCAAGATGAGCAATGAACGTAGGAGCTGCTAGATCTGAAAAACTACTCTGATTCAGGCAAGGCTGAAAGATCTTATTTGCATTATTGGGATCACCGCCCAATTTTGATCTGTCACACAAGGATGTATGGAAAACATATAGAAAATGTATGTGTTTTTCCTGAAAGAATACGACAATGGCAGATCGCTTTAATTCCTCAGCTACCCAAGACCATGTATAGAATTCAGCACTTTTCTAACTATTAGTAAATAAGATAATTTTAATGTATATTAATGCAATCTGCTCGAAGAAGAACCTTCCAAAAATACTTCACCTCTAAGGAGCAAGACAATAACTTCACATCACTGAAGCGAACTGGATATTCAGCTTAAGTCTTTAAAGAAGAAACCAAGTTTGAGATGAAAAAACATTTCAAAAAACAAAACCCAAAGATGTTAGTATAATGTTCTTAAGAACTTGGCTATGAAATATTTAGCCACTGGTAAGATTCATCTTTAACTATGAAAGAAGCTCACTCAATGTTTTTAGGAAGAAACAATTTTTAGCAGAGCCAGCTAATTTACTACTTGTTGAACAGTTCTAGTGTGACAGGTGGGAACAAACTGTACAGAGAGATACATAAAAGGAAGATTCCAGAACTGTATTTCCAACTGCTGCTTTTCATAATTTCTCTATTACACAAAGAGAGGAGGATGTATATTTCTTGCGCAAACATCTGAAGTGGAGGTTTGCCCTTTGGGTCTGTTAAAACCCACTTAATGCACATGTGAAAAATTTAGCTTACAAAAGATGTATTAGTAACAAAGACTTGCATTTAAACAGATGTCAACCAAATTGTTCTCAGTCAGTTTTACCATGTGAAAAAAGCCAGGCTCCAATACATATAAAATATATTTAAAGTTTCTGAGAAACCATTACTTGAAAGCTCACCTGCCCTGCATTTCTCTTAATGGGTTTATCAATTTTTAGAACACCAAGGGTATAGTAATATTTAATACTATGCACTAAAAGTTAACCAACATTTGAAAGTAATATAAAAATGCCAAGAGACAGCTGCAGATTTCAAGATGCCAAGTTTGCCCGGTCAGCTCATCATCTCACAGCACAAGGAAAACAACAGGAAAACAGCACCAGGACATGGTGATTAATTTAACTCTTCCAGGTAAGCACTTCAGGAGGAAAGTCTGAAGGCACAATTAAGGGATGCTGAAGCAGGACTTCTAAAGAATCCTTGCTGTGAGATGATGCTAGACACAAAAGCTTTTACTTTCCTCTCCATCAAGGCAGAAGCAATTTCCTTTGATTAGAGACTCTGACAGCCCCTTAGGTCAAGATGCAAGATTTACTTTATTTCTGGATGAATCTCACATGCCAATCACCCCATCAGCCTCAACGGAGTAACATCTGGCAACTACAGGAACAAATAAGCAGACACAGCTGGGCAACAGCTCTTCAAGGAGGGGCCTGGGTAGGGACTAGAGGAAGCCAGGCCACTCCAGCCACAACACCTGCGTGGCCCCTCAGCAAGCCCTTACTACATTTCGCAAGGCACATTAGCGACAAACCATGCTATCGTGAGAAGCTTGGGCAGGATTCGCTCTCCTAAACTGGGACATTAGCAGTATTCCAGCAGAAAGATCAGGTTGACATCTCTAGACATCAGATGATGATAAATATTAATTTAATATTTGCTTTTACAGCACTGTCACCCTTTATGAATGAAGAACAGCTATTCACAGCACACTTTCGCTGTGGTAGACATGGCTGCTAGGCACTAAGGCTATAGGGCTGGGGGGCTCACTTCAGTTTGGATGCTGAATTACATGTGAGAGCCACAAATACCCACATTTACGTAGTACAGACTACAGCTGCATTTTGCCCTTCAAGAAAAGTTATTTCCTGCCAGCTTTTCAAATCACACCCATATTTCAATACTTTTATTAGAGAGTTTCCCAATTTCTTAGGGAGCTAGACATGTAAGGCACCCTGTACTCCAGCATCAAAAGAAAAGGAGAGAAAAGCCATCGATAGATTAGGCAACTCCTTTCATCTCCCTCTCTCATCACTGTGGAGCTAGTTATCATCCATTACTTATCCTAGCAAAGACACCCAGCTGAAGAACTTTCATCCACCACATAAAAATATTCTCACCCCTCTGGGTCCAGTGCTTTTCAGAACAGCCCCTGCCTGAGAAAGTCCCTTTGCATCCAGGGACAAGCAGGCACATCATGGCTAAGACTGGGTCTCAGGGCATCGCACACACAGGCAATCCCCAGGAAGAGCACAGGGCTTGCCTGGTTTCTCACAAGCTGTATTTGAAGTTTCCCACATCCCATACCCAGTGTGTGTGGGAACTAGCGCCAGAGCAGCAGAACTCATCTTCTGGCATTGTTTTCCATTTGCATGGGATCAGAAAGTTGTGCACCAGTATATGGGGTCATAAAACTGGATGTTATTTCCATCTGCAGGGATTCACGTCTCTTATCTGCACAGTCTATTTGCCCTAATTGCTCCTTTGACTCACAGATATTCCAGCATTTGTCAGTTTAAACAAAACTTTTAACATTGTTTGAATGTATCTAAATGCATTCAGGAATGTAATGAAGTCCCACTTCCCTCAAAAGTCTGTGTCTATTGGCCCTAAATAGTTCAGTTGAGGATTTATTTGAATTTATAGGCAGCAACCAAGTCATATATTGCTTTCTTAAATGCCTTATATAAGCAAAAACACATAACTGGGACATCAGGAGTTCAGCATAACAGCAAACCAATGCTTCATAAAAACCAGTAATTTTACAAAGCATCTTTTTAGAATGAAGCTTTTAAAATAAAATACACCTTGTTTCCCCCCTTCAATAACTGAAGACGATCAAAACCAACCTAATGAATTCCCTGAGCTACAGTACTTCTCAGAACACACTGTCTGAGTACCCCCCTCAGCCTTGCTGTATAACCCAACACCTGCCATTAAAAAGAAATGAAAATGCCAAAGAATCCAGAACTTAAACTGTAACAAATTGCTGCATGTGATTTTCTGTCAACATGGCAACCAGCTAAGCTCAACCAAAGTGAAGTCACCTCTAGAAATACACTCTACATCTTTTAGGCTTAGGGCTTTCATTGCAAAATTGCAAGGTCGTGCACTGCAGTTCAATTTACAGAATTAGCTACAGACCATTATTTATTTGCATCAAATCAAACTGAGAAAATGTGATGACTCTCATCCATGCATCTGAAAGCAAGAGAAAGACAGAAAATACATTAAATTTAACATCTACAAACAGGAACAAAAAATACAACAAACTTTTGATTGTTTTCAAAGTTTGTGATAAGTTGCAAATATAAAAGACTTGGAGATGATGCGGGAAGTTAAATGGGAGGTTTAATTTTACCAAACTTGCCAAGATCAGCTGACTTTATGTAACATTTTCCAGCGCTGGCATTCCATGCACATGAATACAAATGCTTTTTCCTCCTTTTTGAAAGGATCAAAAAGGAGGTAAAAAAGGAAGAGTCCTAATAATTCAGGTAACAGTTTTTAAATGCTAAACACAGACAGATGTGAGTGTGTTCCAATTAAGGCTTCTTCACCTCTACAACATCAAGTCCCTAGGGTATTAAATGCTCTTAATCAACAGTTGTTGATAATGATGTGTCACCCATCAAAATAAAAGGCTGAATGCAAAAACATCTGTTACATTCCTTTGTTAGGAAACTGGTAACACAGTTTTTGAACACATAAAATTTGACTTCCAATTACCCTCTTACAACCTGCTGCTCAGTTACTAACCAGCATTAACCCATAAGGCCACTCAACACATTAAGAACTATCAAACTAAGCCCTATAATGTTTGCATATGAACAAATCTTAATATAAAATTACTGTTATCTGTTTTGTAGGTTTTGAATCAAGTTATGACTTCTGCTTTTGGGTTGGACTACATTACATTGTGCTACCTTAGGTAAAACAGCGCAAACCAATTGAACAAAGCCATTGCAATAAATTCAATAGACACAGCTTAAGCGGCAGCATATCCTGCTAACTTAAATAGCACAGGGTAACTTTTTAGTTTTCTTTAATAATAAAGACACATTTTAGAAACATATTCAACAGGCAGGAAACTAAACTATTAAGTACACAAATTAAGAAGTGATGTATGTTATAAACATGGCCAGTGTTATTCCCTTTCTTTTTTATTGGGCTGCTTTCTCAATTCATAATTATAGTGGTAACAGATAGATAATTATATATAAAACACTCTCTCTCTCTTACTAACACCTGCGTGCAGAGAGTAATGTTTCACGGGGTCAGAAAATACAACGCCTTAAAAAACAACTTTAAAACTACAAAGTTATATTTCAACAATATGATATCTTACAGTAGTATGAGAAAGAAGATTTTCCATACCATTTGCTCTGCACACCTGACAGGACAGACCATTCCCTAGGGTCTCTCCTCTACCACTCTGTTCAACCCTATTCTCGTATGTCCCCAGTGAGACTTTTACCAAAGACCCATGACTTGGCCTTGCTGTTACCCAGAACACATGTGCTGGTCTCTGAAGATGCACAGTGCAGCATTTTTCCATCATGACACCATACACAAGAGTCTGAGGCAAATACATATATGGACACAGAACTACCATTTGGACCATAAAGGCATAAGAATGTTTAGATTTAAGGGACAGAAATGCTCAAGAAAAAGAACAAAGCACTACTACAACAAATCACACAAATACAGCATTTGCCATGTTGAAGTGCCAGCTATTCACAATCACGTTAGTGCTGTAGTAATTGCTCACAGAGAGACCAAATCTATTCTTCTCTATAGCCCAAGCAGTGAGGAAGCCCTAGCCCCATTTCACAGAGAGCAAATTGGTGTCCAGCCTCACCTAAGCTATCTAAAAGAACTATCTCCATCAGTCACTTAGGCTTCTTCCCAGACCAACAGAGAGAAACAGGAACCTAGAAAGGGTACATAAATCTGTGTTATCTCAGGAAAAAGAAATGTGCTCCCATAATTTTCTGCTCTTATAGTAACACTCAACAAAAATGCAGTCAGTTCCAGCTACTGTAGCTGATTATTTCAAACTCTGATATGTCCAAGACCTTATATTAGACAGATTTAACCTTCATCTGTCTTAAGCCCACAGATGCATATGAAGAATGGAAATAAATATTGATGTATTGATAATGGCATTAATATTTTTTTGAAGTGGTGATAATATTGTTACTAACCCTCCTCTCCATGCACAGCAATTTTATCCATTGATTGCTTCTTGTGGCTTGACAAAAAAGCAATATCTTTTTGTCAGGACATCAAGAAATATCAGTGTACAGAAATATCAGTACCTAATCCAAGCACCTAATCCCTCAGTGATTTCAGAAGAAAAACCAGCCACACTGCACCATTACAAACCACCAGCCAAGGAATGCACAAAGGAAACATCTTCTGCAGAAGCCGCTGAAAGGATTGTTGCATTCATGGAACACAGAGCCCACAATAACCCAAAGGATCTACCATGAGCTGTGCAGCGAGGAAAGCTGTAGCATTACACGTATGAAATAACTGGATTATATACATGCCAGCTTTTGTCAGTTACAGAAAATCTGAAAGCCATCTTGTTAGTCTTCACCTCCTTTTGAAAAACTCTCAGCAGCAGAAATGAACATTTTTAGATGTTGAAGCATCGCCGCTAAATTCCCACCACCAACTACAGCAATAGCCTAATAATGTCTGTAGAACTAGAGATTTTTCATCAAAGCTAAAATAAGAAGGTGTATTACCTTGAGACTATCAAAGAACATAACTGCAAAGTGCACTGCAGTTAAATTTCCAAGCAGAAAGCCAGAAAACTACTACTTTTGTATTAAAAATGAAAGCTAACATTCCTGTACAGTCCCTGGACCATACTGACATGAGAGGCTGCAAAAAAAAGAAAACAAGGATCAAAATATTCACGTAAATGAACTACTTCTACTGAAAGAAGTGAACACGCCTATCCACTAAATCTAGACAGGGCAAGAGGGGGTCATCTGATGGACTTCCAGATGCAAACCAAACAAAAAAACACCAAACAAACAAAAAACAACTGTGAAGAATCTGGGAATAACTGAGCAGAGCATAAAAAGTTAAAGGAATTTGTAAATGGGTTTTTTTATTATTATTTTAATATAATCTCAGATCACCATTAAGAAGATAAAAAAGCTTTGTATGTAATATCGAATTAGTTCATACAGGACACATCTACATCCAAAGAGTCTGTGGCTGCTTTCTATGTTTCTCTAAGTCTGCAACCTTAAGGATCCACAATCTCTTTGCCAGAAACAAAATGATTAAAAAGTGTCAGAGAAGAGCAGTGAAGAGGTCTCCAATTTCTGCTGTACCTTCTTTGTCAACCTCGCTGCAGACTCCAATTCCTGTATAAATCTCCACCCTACATAATCCCTTTTGGAGTTCAATGGCTCATGGCCAACACAGCCCACGTTACCCAGCGAACACAACAGATACATTCTTCACCCTCATAATACACTTAAACTTGGGCTCCCAGTAATTTGGCCAAAGGAAGGTTTGCTTTCATCCAACTTCCCAAGCAACTCCTTGTCGTTTTGGCACAAGTACTTTACAACTCAATTTACAAGAAAATTGGCAGTTTAGTTCCAGTTGCAAAACTCCAAGAGTAGTATTAGTAAAACAGGAACCACATTTTACCTTTTATTGGCAGGGTACACACAGCATTTCATTAGTTTACTTAGCACCCAGGAACCACTTGCATGTATTGAATGCTGCTTTAATCCAGCTTTCACATATTTAAGAGAGGCCAGTCCCTCCATAGATCAGTTTTCTAGCACAGACCAAATGCGGGTGTGTAAATAAGGAAATAAAAGCCCAGGAAACTCAAAAAAAGAGAAACAGACAATCACTTATTTACACTTAATTAAGCATAAAATAACTGCCCTCCTCCTTTGGGAAGGATATAGATAAAATGAATGGAAATAAAAGAGCGGCTGAGTAATCATCGCAGTTCAAACAATATTTCACAAGCAAAACAAGTGTGATAAGTTTCAGCAGCCTGTGGCAGGCGCTTGTTTGAGCGAACAACAAGATTGTATTTTCATACTTTTGGCCATCTTCGTAGTCCGAGGCAAACCGCCAATTCCTACTCTCTACTGTCAGCCCCCAGATCTAATGGAGATGAAAGGCAAAATACATCTCAGCTCTAACTGCATTATTAATTCCAGCAGGGCCAGATTCAGGCTGACAGGGCTGAGGTCATAATTTAGCCATTAGCACTAGGAATGGCAAAATTTGTCCACCCAGAGCTGCAGGACCATGGACCATGGTCTCCCTTTTATGTCTAATCAATATTATATTTTGCAGTTGTCTCACTGGGCTAATGGAAGAACTGCTCTGGCAAAGCAAAGGCAAGATTCTTCCTGTAGACTACCAGTAGCCACAAACCTCATTCTGGTTTTCTGTTAGAATCCCTTGGTCACATTAATCTGTCTCGTCTCTACAAAAATCCCCAAAGAGCACACAATACATTAAAAAATGTGCTGGCAAGAACAGGTCTGCCTACACCTTGGGGTTTCCATACCTCTGCAATGCTGCAGGCAGCTTCTCAGACCTAAACAGGAAAAACCTCAAACATAAAATACTATAACCAAAAATAAGCCCTACTGCAATATAATACAATGACATTTATGGCACAAGTGCCATTTATCACATGATCCAGCAATTCTTTACTTGCCTGCGGGAAGCCAGACCTACATGTTCCCCACAAGGAGCTGTTTCTAATAGCTATTCCCACATTTGACAGGTGGAGCAAAAGGCCTGCAAACCCACCTTCATTGATTTTCTCCTGGAACCACATTTACCATTAAAAATATGGCTAAATGCAAGCTGTTGCAAAATCATTTCTTTCCCCACGTAAATGGACCTTCCTTGCCAGGATGTCCACTGGAGTTGGAAAGTCCCATAGGACAACTTCCTGCATTCACATACTCTGCCCCTCAGCCTCGGACATCACTTCTGAGGACTGCTAAGTGGACTATGTGTACAGAGCAGTACCAAGGTAAGGAAACTCAGTTTTACACTTCTACAAACAGCAAGATGATGCTTGGTTTTAAATACCCACTGAGGATGAAAGCTGTGTCTTCTTCACAGCTCCTCAACTCAGAGATTTCTACACTTTGCAGTTTTCTTTTGTGATTTCTCTGAGGACCTTTCTTTTTCTTCCCAGCCTTTTTAGATCCAGTCTGCTTTCACTGGCTTAATTAGAGCCTGTAAGCAGGAAGAGCTGAAGATTTTAAGCATCCATGTGTCAGTGGTTATTTTTATATGGTCTGGTTTTAAAGCAACAACACAGAATGACCAGCATTATCCTGACTTGACATTTGGCTGATGAAATTCCTTGCTCTTAATTATTTGATAAAGAGATCTCTAAATGACAGCTTCTGAGATCCTTAAAAAATAATATATGCTAGGGTTTTATTAGATGCTGAAATATTTAGCTGAATTCAGTGACTCAGACAAATCTAGAGAATATAAATTCAGAGCAGAAACTTCATATATTAAATAGTTGCCTTAAGGCTCCAATTTATTTAAAAATTAATGTTATTGATTTATTTTTTTTTTGCACTTTTGGAATTAAATGGCCCTGTCAGCTCCTCATACACTCATCTCTGTAAAGGTTTCTCACGTCCTATGATATCAAATTCAATTAAATTCTAATCCATTCACATTAAAGTGGTACAAATCCTTGTAGGGAAAGTATGAAGGTGAATGAACTCAACCATGTTCCCACTTCAATTAATTTGCAACAATACAACCTAATTCTACCTAAAATAAGCATATCCTAGGTGGGGCGGCACTGTGTTAAAATACGTTCATATGGCATGTTAAATTGATGCAACCCTGTTTAAAAATAGGAAACAAACAGTGGTAATAAATGGGCAGATTTTTCCATGGAAGGAAGTTGACACTGAAGGGATTTCCACTCAAGACAGAAGCTCAAATCTTAATTTACCTGGAAACAGGAGTTTAAAAGTCATCTGTGGATAATTTAGAAATAAACCCGTCTGATGATCAGCAGATCTTGACACCTGTCTTGCACCAAAAATGACTGTGAAGAGTTGTACAATACTGTGCAATAAATAGCAGATGAAATTCAATGACAATCAATGCTGAATCAACTCTAATTACATATACAATGATGGACTTGAAATTAGCTGTTAATATTCAAGGAAGACTTCAGAGTAATCACTTAGGCTGGCAGTTCTCTACGTGTCACCTCCATAGCAGCCTGAAGGCAAACAAAACCCAGGGAACTGGGAATTAGGGAAGAGCGAAACACCATTGCAACTGTCTTACAAACCCAGGGCACAAATTCTGGGAGCAGTTCTCCTTCCTCCTCTCAGAGAGGATGTAAAAAAGATATCAGGAAAGGCATGAAGGATGAGAACAGGTAGGGAATAGCTTCTGTTTTAAAGAGGCAAAAAACCCAACAACCTGGGCCTAGAAGAGAGATGATTTGAATGGAGAAGAACATACTGCATGTCTTTAAAAATCAGAAATTGCATGGAGAGAAGATGAACAGAGAGCTACTGTTCATACTTTGTGCCAACACAAGAGCTCCAAAGCATCAGATGGAACTACGAGGCAGCAGGTTTACAACAAACAGCGCTTCCTCCTTGTACCTAATGCACTCATTGCCACAGGACATTGCAGAAGGCAAAAATATTAAAATGGTGCAAAAAGTCAATTAGACAAATGCTTGGAAGAAAATCCGATCAAGGACTATGAAAAACAATTATGCAGACACAAGCTGTGACTGAAGAAGCCCCTCAGTCACACACCATCACTGCCTGGCAGGGCCCACAAACACATTGCCATCTTCTTATACTCTTCCCTAATCAGTAGCCTGCCTTACTGAGTTACCTAAAGACATAAACACTGGGCTAAACAGAGCTCTGCTTTAACCTCTAGAGCTGTTTTAGTATTTTTCAACGATGAAGCTGAGACACAGTCACAATTGTGGCGCAATGGGATCACACGCTAAGAACAGTGATACCCAGAGCTCCACCACCTGCACTGGTAAGCAGAAAACGTAGAGCCACTTTGAGGCAATGTATAATTAATGCAAATTTTGTCATCTAAGCTCTTTAGGCTTTTCTTAAATAAACAAAGAGTTCATCCCCCACATCCTTTTGCAGTCTGAAGCTAGTACTAATTATATTGATATTCTGGTAGAAGTTACAGGCCCAGCTGAGCCCAGGGTCCCATTATAACATGTGCAAACAGAGGAAGAGATGGTTCTTACCTCACAGAGCCAGCAAGTAATATTAAAAAACCCACAGCAAAAGGATCATAGGGGGAATATAAACAGATGAGGCAGCTCTTCCTCCTCCAAACCAGAGTGTGAGGGACAGAATTAAGGGGTTTTTTAATTGACTCTGTCAAAGAGATTTAAAATGGTATTTTCTTACACAGGCATACTAACTACCATGGAGAAGCATTTGAGAACCTCATGCAGAAAATGTGTCACACTTGAAGAGATGTGACCCACAGAAACATTTTTATCTCATATATGCATTAACCATGAGGGAACCCCAACAGTAACCCTCCTGTATGTTTCAGACAATTTATATGGAAACCATGTCCATTAGTCTTGGGCTAGTGCTGAGAAACCTCAAGAGGCAGGAAACACAAGTCAGCACAAAGAAGTACAAGACGTGCATGTAAAGACATCTGGTATAGCTTTCTCAAATTTCAGACTTCAGCACTGTCAGCCATGAACACAGTAATTTTCTTTTCTTGAGGGTCTGATTTTCACTGTTTTTTTAATGGCCCTGAGACCATCACAAAGCACATGATAAAGGAACAGACAACATCTCCTCTATAAATGAAGAAAGATCAGGCTCCAGAAAAGAATGCAATATCCAAACTTAGAGAAAAATATTAGAGTCCATAGACGTCAGTTTGGGGGTTTTGAGGAGCTTTTTTCATTCACATCAACTTCTATTTGTATAGTCAATTTACACCTTAAGCAACAGGCAACTCAGACAAGGTCCCAATGACATAAAGCAGCACACAATTCTGCACAGATTTAGCTTCAAACTGTGCCAACACACTGGCTGGCTTCTGATTTTTTCGAACAGTTTTGGTAAAGCCTTTGACATCTAGATTCAAACAGTCTAGAAACATAAAGCAGCACTGTTAGTATTCCAATCTGAAGAAACAGAAATACCAGCTCCAGCAAGACAACGCAGTCTAGCATTGCTTTAATTTGCGTGACACTATGAATGAGTCACAGGTAATTGCCAGGTAACCCAAGGAACACAATTGCCTGCAGTCAGCACTGGGAGTCCCACTGCCAGCTACATGCATCGAAAACGGCTGTCTGCAGTGGGAAAACAACTCACAGAAGCAGAACAGAGATAATCAGAGTCAAGAATTCATATTAAGCTGATGTTTAATATGAGTGAAACATTAGATGAAAGGATTTCATTATCACAAATAAATCACAATAATACACTGTAAGGATTCGTGTTCTCAAAATTAAGAAGAGTAATTATTTTGCAGCTATCACAAGCAAAAAAAAAGATATACCCCCCCTCCTTAGAAAAATATTGTCTTTCACTGCTCAAGGCAATACTAATTGCACAATGTTTATGTCCAGTGAAAGATGTGCTAAGATTGCAGATGCATTTCTGAGCAAGGTGTGAAGTCCAGCTTCGGGCATGTGGCAAAAAGATGCATCAGTATTTCTTTAAATATCTAGTTTCCTACCTAAAATTAGTACTGGAATATCAAAAAGCACCCTGTGACACCTCCAGTGAAAATTCTCTCATAGAAAAGACCCGATTTTAACAACAGAGATCTCAGGAACTACTTCTCTAACTTAATGAGCCTTGGCAGCCATTCAAATTAAACACTCTATTGTGCAAGGAGCTAATTATGCTGAGATTTAACCCAGAGAATGATAGGGACATTTACTGTACTTCTGGCAATTAGAAGAGCTCTCAGCATTGGCGAATACAGCTTGTATTTCATAATTCTGAAAGATGTCCCTGCTAATTCAATCGAAAAACTGCATGCACATGCACACATGGACAAGATTAATTAATTTTTTAGAAAATTTTCCAACTATTTCTGACACATATACATTCACAATTCATTGTTATTAATATTATTTGTTTTGCACTATTTCTCCTGTTTCTAAATGTTCATCTGGTATCCCATGGATTCATTTGTCATAATCCTCCACCATTTCTCTTGACAGGCAATTAATGTAAAGTTATCTCTCTTCCTAAGAAGGCTTAAGTAATGACGGTAAAATATTTGCTCATTTAGTATTCTAATTAATTTTTCCAGTATCTTCCCTGATAATGCCCCATTCTTTCCCAGAAAACCAAGTGGTCAGTTATCTTCATCGCTACCCACAGACAATGCATGCAAATATATGGAGCTTTCCTGACTTGGCACACACAGGCAAAAGCACTTCTGAAATTTCACCACTAAAACCTGTCATGGGATGATTTCCCACGTCCTCTTTGCTAATGCCTACTCCGAAGAGGTTCCATTATGTGATATAAAAACCTTTATATCTCTATAAGAGCCAGGAGAGGCTGAAGGCAAGCAAACAGCAATGATCAGAACTAAAGGTGTTCAGCATCTCATAGGAACAGACCCTTGCACACATGATGCTGGATAGCAAAACTAATGGAACTTGGATTTGCAATGGATTTTACATCTCGTGGTTAGCTTCACCAGTGTCTAATAGTGTGTGTAATCTGATTTAAGGTTCCCTCATCCCAGAGTCAAGGCACTCACAACAGCTCTTTCCCCAGGGGACTTGCTGATGTCTTATGAAAGCACAGTCCCTGCAGCACCATTCCTTCCAAAGAGAGGCATTAGCAGAGCTGAGTTTCTCTACCCTGGCTTCTGCTTTCACAAAACTTTAACTGCGATGTATTCAACTCTCCTAACCCCACTATTCCTGTCCCATCACATTCAGGAGCCTTGCCGGCAGATGCAAACACTTCTGGGAGAACAAACAGGCAGACAGAAGCATCAGCCCCAGAAATTGAGCCACCTGATCTGCACTTCAAGTTGTGAAACTGTGAAGTCCCTATTACCTTGAGCCAGGAGGGATCCCTTGAGGAAGACTCTCCAGAAGTTGCTAGGTAAAGCCCTTTTTCCCACTGCAGATTTCATACATAGATCCTGCAGTGCTTGTATTCTCTATCAACATATTGCTTTGCTTAAAGATGGAAGACACAAATGTGAAAAGCCTGACCTCACTGTGACTGAATGGTTGTGAATCAGGGCACAAATGAGCTGCATCTGCAAGTAATTATTACTTAAGCAAGTCTCTAGAGGGCTGGAGGCAAAGCAAGGTTGCTATTATTAAATGTAGTTTACTGTAAAACAAGATAAATCAGAAAGAGTTACAGATAATTATTAGAATGTTGTCATTGGTCAATCAACAAACTGCATTTAAGAAACTGTGATAAAGTAATTTCATAATTAACTGCTCATCACCCACACTTCCAGAGAGAATAGTGGGGGTGAGCTAATTGTTTCAGTAACAACAGAAGATAAAGAAATTACAAGTGTCAAGACAGAGACATAGTACAGCAATACACAGAATGAATGTATTTTCTAAGCTTGCACTTTGCTCTGCTCATTATATAGTTTTGTTCCTATTGCCGAGCGGGCACGTAACACACCCACTAAATCTCATCCCATTTATGAGAAACATTCACACTCAGAAGCATTCAGGAAGCAGTCTCCACATTTTCCCTATGGTGATATTTTAATCCACAGGACTTTTCACATTTGCTTTTGCTTTCCCTCACGTCACCTCCTGGTAAACCCTAAGTTCCCGTATTTCTGATGAGACAAGATGCTGGGAACAGAGCAGGTACAACCAAACCCAGGTAGCATGACCCCACATGTGACACCCTTTCCTATTCCAGTCTAGGGCTCCATTACAAGGGAATTCTTAATTACCAAAGCAGCATTAATCCTACTATACTATGGGACAATCTCCTATTTTAAAATTGTAACCTCTGAATGCTAGAAGAGCCACTGTCAGTGCTGCTTTTCCTCTGCCAACAGCCTGCTCAGAACACACACTTCAGCCCCTCTGGCTGCTGATATAATCATGGTCTTATTAATAGCACCTGCAAAACTCTGGCCACAAAGCTGCCTCAGCTGAATATACAAGTTTTGCTGGTTTCTCCCCTCTGAGCTTTTAAAAGATTGCTTTTCACATAAAGATTGATGAAAAATGCATAACCTGATGGAGACATTTACCTTAACGGGTCAGTTTCATAAAATCTTTGCACCATTTTAAAGAAGCAAAGATTGCAGAACACCGCCGCTCTGGAAAACTTCCCTCTTAATCAAGTAATCAAAAGTTGAAAACTAAAAAGAATTAATTTAGCTAAAAATCTGTATAACTCTCGCAAATCACCATTCCCAACTGTTGTTTCTCCTGGCGGGAAGCAGTACTGGGGTTTGAAAAGCTTTGCATAAGATCTGATTTTTTCCATCTAGCTCCAGCAAGCTAATATAATCTCACTACAGAGCCCTCTATGTCCCTGCGCACGTACTTGCAGTGAAGTGTGAATGCTGCATGGGAATAGTTTAAAATATTTCTTTAATATTTTATCCTAACTGTGGCTGTTTGTTCATGTGCCCTCCAATCTCAGGTGCTGGCAGATGGAATTTTTCCTTTTTAACTACCAGGAGATGGAACTTTCTGGCTTGTTTTCCTCTACAGCGGGTGCGCTCTTCATCTAAACACATTTCAGTGATTTTTCTATTCCTCACCTCTTCCTTGCAGATTGACAGCTTCTTTCCATGGGTTTTTTAAATAATAATGTTTTTATTTTTTTCTCCTTGGATAGACAGGCAGATTCTAACACTCGTTTCTTTATATGACATTACAGTACATTGGATAATTACCTAGTAAGAGACAGGTAATTCTGTATGTGGATTTTCAAACAATTTCAGTTTTCATTCTAAACAGATTAGAAAAAATACCAAATTAATTAAACTACCAATATTCTATCAAAGCTGTATGCCAATAAAACTCATATCTTCATCCATCCTCCAGTCTGCTGTAACTGAAGCACGGTTTCTCAGATTAATAGATACAATATCACTATTTAATCCTCTCCTCAGTGACAGGTTATAATGATCTGATGAACATGCTACTTAATGGACTACCCAATAGTATTCAAAAGCCATGGTGATGAACGCAGGCTAGAAAACTATAGAAAATATACTAGAACATAATGAGAATTAAGAAATAAATCAGCATATAAGGAACAAGATTTATTCAGGAATATATGGGGCTTTTCCTTTCACAAAAGCATTCTCATTTTTAAGTCCCTTATTATATTTTTATTGTTCCTACAGCTTCATGTGAATGCTTTGGACTCATACAAGGAATAATCTAAATTATCTTGCAGAGCAAGGTTGATGTCTCCTACATATTAATATTAGCTCAGTAACTTGGCAGATAGTGCGTATAAATCACCAAAGATACGCGGTGCCTCCCTGTTTCAGTATAAATATAATTTACTGTTAATTTATTACTTCTATTAAGATGCACCATCACCCTGTAGCAATTATTTGTTTTTAATTTCAATAGGGCAGAAATTCATTTGTCAGCCATACAGGCTCCTTGAGCAAGAGCTGACTGGTGGCTTCTCAGAGCTCCTAGAAGGCATTTGGTTTTAACTTACTCCAGAGGGGCTGGGACAGAAACCACCTCAACCTAGCAGCAAGGAGAAATAATCAAGCTATTGTAAAGCCAGTGTATAGCTAAAAACTCTGTTTATGCAATGGGAAAACATTAGCAAGGACTTCTTGGCTTTGAAAGTATTGGATAGTTTCTATGCTTATCCTACACAGGGACTCAGGTTACACAATGCTTTCAGTATACCTAGAATTTATATGAATAGGAAGATACTGCATCCTGGGTTCAGCAGCAGCAGTCATTTTTTCTCCTTTTTAGTAGCTGGTGCAGTGCTGTGGTTTTGACTTTCACCCTGGGAACAGCGCTGATAACACCGATGGTTTTAGCTGCTGCTCAGTAATGTTTACTCTGACCAAGGACTTTCTGAGCCTCATGCTCTGCCAGGGAGGAGGGGAAGCCGGGAGGAAGCAGAGACAGGACACCTGACCCAAACTGACCAAAGAGCTATTCCATATCACAGCACGTCATGACCACTATATAAGCTGGGGGCAGTTACTCGGAAGGGAGAGATCACTGCTGAGGTGGGGCTGGGTATTGGTCGGTGGCGAGCGGTTGTATTCTCTTCACTTGTTATTTCCTTTGTCATTTTTATCATTGGTGGTAGCAGCAGTGGTTTGTGTTATACCTTAGTTACTGGACTGTTCTTAACCTGTGGGAGTTGTATTCTTCTTTATTCTCCTCTCCATCCCTCTGGGAGATGAGGGAGGAAGGGGGGGGAGTGAGTGAGAGACTGCGTGGCTAGGCTTAAACCATGACATACTGGCATCCAGTCCCCCATGCAACAACGCACTCTGCAGAGTTCACTACACAGTCACTCACACCCATCTACTTCAGGATGCCACCCTCCAAAGAAGCTTTAAAATGTGACCCAGCTTAATGCATAGTGCACAATAAGCAGTCAGACCTATGCGCATCTTGCCGCGTGTATGCTCAAGTCAAAACCACTTTATTCAAGCAAAAAAAAAAAAAACCCAAAGCCATAAAAACTTAACACACACCCCCCCCCCGGCTATAAGATTGAACCTCTTGGAATGACTGTGAAATGCTGACTTTGTCTAAAACTTCACTGTTCTAGAGAGGGAAACATCGAATTACCAACATCCTTACATCTCAATCAAGTACCAAGTTAACTTTGGTTTTAATTACTGATGTGATTAAGACCATCAGGACTGATGTAATATACAAACAGTGCTGAATCCCTTCAGATTTTGCCTGTTCCTACATAAAATTATAAAAGGAATTGTAAAGTAGTCTTTATACCCAAGCACTAATCAAAAGCAGAATTTATGTAATAAAAATCTAATCATTAGAAATGGTTTGTCAGCCTCAGCTCATATAAAAAGCCATTTTTTTAACACATTCACAATCAGCTTGTCAGTATACATGCACATAAACACACTGTATTGTGCAGAACTCCTACACAAGGACTGCTGTGGGTCTTAGCTTCCAATTCAACCTCTATGTAAGAGGAAAGGCATCCATCAGTTTCAGTGGACACTATTCCAGTTCCCATGTGTTTTACCCTTACATGCTTTACTCATAAAATATCCACCACTTTCCCCTGACAAGCTCAAAGAACTTCACAGAGATAAGCAGGAAGCCATTTTACCAACATGAGAACCAGGACAGGGAGCAGAGACTCAAAGTCAAGGTCCCAGTGCAGGAAGAAACTTTATACATACACCTAATACACCTCCATTGAAACACACCTTTGTACAGGGCACTAAAACATCATCCTTGATGCACCTGACCAAAGTTAAACACTCCTCTATCATAATTTTCCAATTTTGCATAAGCAAAAAAAAATATTTATTTAAATAGATGGGCAAAGTATTTTCAAACCACAGCTCCTCACATCACAGTGGGAAGTTTAAAATGTTATACAGGTGATTTGTACTTTGTACTACAAGGAATGAATAGGAATAACCTGTAACTTAAAGCACTCAATTTAGAAACAAAATCGGACTATACTTGCATCTTTGTACTTTCCTGATATTTTCTCAACATAATTTTCACTTTTCTAATCCAAAAACTAATACCCCTCCAAAAAAAACCCTGAAAAAATCTAACAAAAGAAAAAAAAGACTCCAGCAAAAAAGTTAAAATCAATAGGCTTTCAAACTATAGAGATGATGAAAGGCTATCTTATTATTAACCTCATCCTTTCGTATCTAGAACACATTTGAAGAATCACCATTTTAGCCAAGTTCATTAATCGAATACATGCTTTGAAATTAGTTTTTTAATTTAGTTACTAAAACAGATAATTATATAAATTCAGTTGTAAAAATGGTAACTACAGTGTTTCCCAAATCTTTGGCTTATTAAAAATACCATAATCATTTCCCAGATTTACTTAGAGTAATTCTGTTATAAATAACTGGGTTTAGTTTATTTCTTAGATATATAGCCAATGATGAAGCACTAAAACACAGCCGTGGGTATAATCTTATAAAAAGTTACTGTCAATAAAGTATCTGGAATATGACTTGATATGCATAGTCATGCTATTTGCAAACAGACAGAGGGCAGAAATTAAACTGTACAGCTGGCCTGGCATACAATTTATCAATGATTAACAGCAAATGCATGGTGTTGAATATGGGTGTGAATACATGCAACTGCTTCATGTCTTCCGCACCCGCATCATGAAGTTGCAGGAGTAGGGTTATGTCCTAATGCAGAAACATAAGATGCATTATCATGAAAAGGCTTAGAGACATGAGAACTGCTTTTTGTCAGCTCATATATATTTGTCAAGGTAAAATAATGATAACCCCAAGTTTTATTTCCAGCAACAGATGCAGCCTGAGAGTGACAGTGCAAGTTATGTCTTACTATTTCGTTTACCAGTCCTCACACTCATCTCCATCTGCTTGGCCTTTGCATTAAGGCTCTCTTTAGATTTCAATTTGTGCCTTTCGAGTCATGCTTCTCATCAGCTGGCAAACAGAGAAAGAAAACCCCAGACACGACTGCTGGTTCAGGACCTGGTCCCACCAGGCAACAAGCATCTAATCTGTGTTCGGATTAGATGACCCAGAGCTACTGGTTAATAAGCAGGTTTGCCAGTTCAAGGACTTCACATACAGGTCCTAAACAGGATCTTGCTCCCTAAGACTGAAAAGAGCTGGAAAGAGATACCAAGCTCTGTTTTGCATGGAAATAGCAGAGGTAACTTTGCAAACTGTTCCCACGTTCTCCCATGCCCGGCACACAGTTATCCTTTGGTGCATCCATCAGCAAAAATGACATCCAGAACCCTGACACAGCTGCTCCTGGAGAGATGACATAAGAACTTGGGAACATGAGAAATACTCTGACCAATGGTCCATGACTGTGCAGCTTTTTTATTTTGAGGCTCCAGCTTGCGAGTGCTAGTTTTCATTCCCACTCTCACAGATTAAAAGGCCTGCAGAGTTTCTTCCCTGAAGAGCTATATTCATGGATAGATATTGTCTGCTCCTTTGGAGAGAGGGCTAAAACATCACCCCGTTTCACACAAGCCACTGAAAACAACAGTGTGGCACAGCTTACATCCCAGGCTAAAATGAAACCAGTGACCAAAAAAAAGCCCAAGAGATACATGCTTTCCATCCAAAGTAAGAAAAACCCCACTATTACTGGCCTGTTCTAAATGATGTTTCATTCTGAGAAATATGAAAATATCAATACATAACAGATGACATTAAGGCAGCACATTTCATAGAACTCACATCTCCCATCTCATAAAAAAAGACAACTCTATGACAAACTCCCCTTGATCAGAGAACAACTGCTTGAACCGAAATAGCTTCCAGGGTTGTTTGTCCATATAATTAAAAGACTTAACTCAATCTTCAGTCAGCTGAGTTTAATGACAAAACTTGTGTCCCTGTTCAGCTAGTTAATAACTCAGATTATCTTTCCAAAGTATTCTGAACAAAAATTGTTATTATGTTAAACTATTCTGCCATATTTTATTTAAGTGGTAACATCAATGGTTTTAGGTATGGCATGATCCCATCCTTTGAAATCAGATGCAGAGATGTGGAGATAATTGGGATTGATTACACAAGTCAACAATGTAAGAACAAAGTATGGTCTAAGTGAAAAAATGTGAGCTTTTTCTGACTAGACCATGAAGCCACACAACATATTCCGGATTGTGAAAGATCACATTCTTGTCTAAGAAGTATTTCTGCTGTACAACTGCGTGACTGAGGTACAGCAGTATCATTTTGTACCTGTAACAGGGATGCTATTTATTGTATTTTATGGACTTGAAATGTATTTATTTTTTCACTCACACTGACTTTAAGCATAGCCAAGTCATTGTAGGGAAGAAAAGACAGATATACATCGCTCTAGGTGATTCTGTAGGGTGTAGAGCAGGTAACTCTGAGGCAGATCAGCCATGCTCCACGGCCAAAGGGTATGAAATTCCAAACAACACAAAAAAGAATGGACCAAGACAAACTCCTACATATGCTCTCTAATTTCAGCAGTGTTTGTAGAATAACAACCTACCCTAGAGAAGTCAACCACAGGATTTGCTCCACTGCACTAGAATTTACCTACATGCAGAGGCTTTTTAAACCACCCAAGAGCGGGCTAAGCTCAGCTTGACTGATGTTTGGTTAGGTGGAAAGCACACCTCGTACGTCTTGACTGTGAGGCAAGGATAATTATTTCTTACAAACACTGTTCTACCCAGACTCCCAAGTACCTGTGCTTTTGTTAAGCATTCCTGATCCCTCCTCAACTTCTTACAGGAAGAGGTTCAATTGCAAAGTAAGCAAACACCCTAACTAAGCAGAACAAAGAATAAATTCATCTCTAGCCAGCTTCAACAGTTACACTTCAAGCAAACAGCTACGGAGCAACTCAGCACGAGCGTGCCTATCAGTGGGAGTCCACCACGCCTTCATACAGGTACAGTCTTCGTCCTGCCAAATTAAATTCTCAGGTAGTAACACTTCAGCTAAACTGCAAAAAGGAGGATATTCCGAATTACGAGAGATCTGCTGTAGCCATTTAACTACAGCAATATGATTAAGACATGTAAACCTGCTGGCACTTTATTGCTAGGCAGCTCCTGTTGGGTCAGCCATGCTACAAGAGCAGCACATGCTCAAAAGATGATGACAGCAACTCAAAGAATAAGACAGCCACTAGTTCCCAGCTTCCTCCAGCAAACCTGGAGGAGTGACAGAAGTTTGTGTTTTTAAGGACTGTTTCAGCAGAAATAAGGCAGAAACTTGAATAGGGCACATAATCAGCTTGAGGATTTTTGAAGTTAAGTCTATCAGAAGCTATCATCCCTCTTCTCCCCTTGCCTGGCTGCTGAACTGAGTATTTGTTCCTCAGAGATTCAAACATCAGTGACCTATTTCTAATTTAAGATACCAGCAATACTAGACACATTTCATCTACGCTGTATTGCACAGAACATGGCCTGAAATGACAGAGACTCGAAGAGGAAAAGTAACTTAGGTTTCTAACGCTGAAATCAGACCAATGAACTCACTCCAGATTTATAGCAGCATAACTACAAATGAAATTGGACCGATATCTCTGGTTTTATAGCCACTGGAGTAGCATAGCAGGTATTGGGCCAGCTGCCACAGACCGTATTTGTTAGGGAGGGCTTCTTTCCCTCATAAACCGCGTGAACCAATTTCACTAGTCAGAAAATAATTATATGGGTTTGCATACTTCAAAAGCCTGTGGAAAAAATTATATGTTGGCTGTCAATTCAGAATTTGAGTCTATTGTTTCACTTTATTTTGCTCAGAGTATAAAGCCATTACATGACTAAAATTAAATAAAACTGTTTCCTTGAGAAGTGTTTAAAATATTCTAATGTATTTGTCTTAGAGCTTCATTAATCCATTTCTAATTCATTCTGCAGGTTTACTCAACAGCTGTGCCCGATGTAAACTACAAATCTGGATAAAATTAAAGCCGCTATACCACTAAATCACTTTATTTCCAAAGACTTAACAAAAATCTGTCACTTCAGATCACAATGGCTTACAGGTTACTCTACCTATAGGCAAGAAAAAGTATCCTTGCTGCTACAGAAGAAACAAGCATGAAGTTTAAGAGTGAAATGAATTTAGGTACCAAGCACAGCAAGTATTTATCCTACCATCTACACCTTTTTTTTACGTTGGAGATCAGTCTTCATTTTTAAGATTCCATGTGCAGTACCAGAACAAAGCTGGAACTATCGTTTTATTATTATTTACAGTGTTGTAGCAGCCATCACAACCTGCAGTTTTTCTTAAAAGACACTGAATTTCAAAGAAACAGTGAAAAGCAGCTGTAACTAAGTATGGTTTATGTCAAAGATGATTTACTGTAGCAAACACCCCTTCCTCCTTCTGTTTAAGTACAAATATAATTAAGGAGCCTAGTTATACAACATCTTCTAAATAAAAAGAACTGCTGCCTTTTGAGCATTTTGGTCAATTCCCAGCACTGCAGTACCAACAACAGAAAAATCTCCCTGAGCTCACCTTCAAGACACTCCAATAGTGTCTTGGGGTGCAAGCATTCAAGCAATGAGGTGAGGTAGCTCATTATGAATGTATCTCTGCACCCTTCAGGCTTTACTGTGGTATTACTGTATGGCAGAGCTCCTTTCCAATTTAGGCAATGTTACACTAATTGAGTATGCAGGCACACGCTCTCCCATCTCTGATTAATTAGCACCACTCTAGCTCTTCACATCAATCTTGTGAAAACCACTGTGACTGATCTTGTCTCACTTGGAGCTGAAAATTACTTTGCCAATAGCATAACATAATACTTCGGTATAAACAACAACAAAGATGGGACTCTATGGTGGCCCCATGATCGTTCCTTTTATGTTGCACATCCCTCCAGTGCTTTTGAAGACAAAGGACAGGACTTTACTAACAGCAGACAAATGCAAGTCAGAAGAATTAAGACGCACACTAGATGCCCTTTATTTGCACAACTGTGTCTCTGATCAACAACACATTCTTTTGCAACCCCTTGTTTGAGAAGATCACTTCAAAGGTCACTTTTGTCTCCCCACCCTTCCTTCTGAGGAGGAAAAGACCCATTTAGGAAACCATTCAGGGGCTTCAAACATTCCAGAGTAACTCCTGGAGGATTACTGGTAACACTAGACACAGCCAGAGTACACCTCATGACCCAAGGCCACTCTGCTGCATTTCCCTTTCTTCAACTTTGGCAGGAGACTTTCTCTCCCTTCCCAGCAGCCACTCTGAACAAACGCAAAGGAGCAACATGAATTGCAAAATGTTTTTTCTCACGTTGTCTTTTGCTACTGACGAGTCAAATCGCTGAGCCAAGAAATGTCAGAAGCACAGAGATGAAGGCGGATGATTTCAGGGCAGAAGCGAAGTTTCCAGGCACAACTTCGCTACTGGACCGGGCTGCTTTCATCACCTGTATCGCAACTCCCAGCCAGCACAGCTGGCTCCCTGTTCCCAGCCTGCTTCCAGCCCCTTTGTTTTACACATTCTGCTTTCTCACAGTCATCAGCCCAGAATTCACAGGCCATATTGTCTGCCTCTGAATTCACTTACTAGTTTTAACACAGAATTTACTAAGCTCCTCAAGCTGTATGTTTCTGAACAAAACAGCGAGAAAGGTTTCGCAGCTACTACTAACCTTTTTCTAACCTCTTCAGAGCTGCAGCCTTCCAGCTGAGTGTCCTATTACAGGCTTGTGCTCCAAGATAGGAAATATAGCAAGTCAACATCACTGTGAAAGGTTGCCCTGGGAAGCTGTGGCTGCTCCATCCCTGGCAGTGGTCAAGGCCAGGTCAGAAAGGGCTTGGAGCAACCTGCTCTAGCGGAAGATGTCCCTGCCCGTGGCAGGGGTTGGAACTGGACAAGCTTTACACAAACCATTCTATGGCTCTGTGAAAGGGGATGAGATCTACCTCAGTTCTTCCACCACTGTGTTTTAGCAGCTCTACTGGGAATTTCTGCATGGGGGGACATGAAGGTGCAGCACACCAGCGGGAGCCACAGTTGTCCTTGCTGGTTCCTGAGCACTGGGTTGCTTCTGTGCCTGCAAGCCTTCTCCCTCCCGTTGGTCCCAGCAGGAAGCAGCTCATTTCAAGGCCAGGATGTACACTGCCCACAGCATTACAAAAGCAAACAGAGCTCCCCCCAAAAGAGGCATCAGGATCTCAGTGAGGTTGTCACTGTGCTCCTATCTGTGCTTGTTTTGGCTGTCTCCCTTACGCAGTGCTCCGAGGACAAGTCTTGTGTTCCTTTTATAGTTGTGGAAACTGGGTGAGAAACAGATTTGCCACTAAGATGAAACTGAAAAGATTCTAAAACCAGCCATTACCAGAAGGTTTACAAAGGCTGAGATTTTGAAAGTGCCCTGAGGAAGTCAAGAACCCCACAGAAATTAATGGGAATTAAATGTCCAAAAACCCACAGGCAATTCTGAAAATCCTATCAAAGTATCCAATACTTCTGGCTGCCAAAGACGCTAACATTTAAAACAAAAGGGATTCTATCATGGGCTAAGAATCGGTTTCCAAGTGAAAGAATTGCAAAGTATTAAACCAATTAGTTTGTTTGACAACTTGACATGATTCTTCCCAGATGATGAGAAGGCTGCAGCATGGCAGGAAATAGTAAGATCATGACATAAAACGAGAAGTAGCTTCTTAGAAGTCTCAGAAATCTACAGTTCAGAGCTCAGACCCGTGTGTGAATAAATAAGCATTTCTTTGTACTTGACAAGCATAATGTGGCTATTTACTACCTCTGCATAAGATTTATGATCCCCCTAACTACTCATTAACTTGCTTTGAAGTGTTTAGGTTTTATAAATATTGTGATAGCTGATTGCTTCTTTTTGTGCTTCTATATTCCTTTTTTGTCCCCCACAACAAAGGTCTCATATGCATCATGGATATTTTCAAGTAGTATGTACTAACCTTTCTTAGAGCCTTTTCTCGGGTAACTAGCTTCAGCAGATTATTCACTCGAGACAGGGATGCTTGTTCAGCTTGTGTAAGACCAAGCCTTGCCAGTGTGAGTGGTACAGGAGATTTAAATTTAAGCTTCATTTTACATGGGGGAAAAAAACCCACCACATTAGAGAGCTTTGTAAAAGGTCACATCAGTAAACAATAGGGACTCAGAGACACAACTGGTAAGTGCTCCCTATGCAGTAAAACACAGTATCTAAAAGAAAAGGAAAAAACGTTGACATTAAGAAACACATTTCCTGCTACTTCAAACACTACAGTTAAATTCAACCTTGCTTCCTTATTTGACCTATGAAATTAAGCTATGTGCCTCCCAACCTGCACACGCACATTTTCATACCATAAAGGTTTATATGAAAATGCCTCGTTTGCTGCTAAGAGTGACTTGCCTACAATTGGTTTCATGGGTGCCCGAAGTAGGACAATCACCAGCCCAGCCTGGCTATGAGAAAATGACAAAGCAGCATTTTACCACAATTCCCCAGACCTCTATTCCTGATGACTCTAACGCTGTAAGAAAGAAGATTCAATTAACCAGATTCTTTAGGCTTACTCATCCAGCATTTTATGAGCCATCTCACCTCTTATCAGGCTAAACCAGATATTTATTATTACAATGAGGAGATTTCATACTAATGTTTCACATTCGCTGAAGCCCAGAAATATTAAACAAGATCATTTACTGCCGTCTGCTGCCATTTAAAAAACTGCATTCACAAAACATGAGGTGTTCAAAGGTTAATTTGTATTAATGTCAATGGATTTTGCTAACTTTTCCCAGTCCTTGACTCCTGTACTTCCTCGAGGCCATAGAGGCCTCTCCAGCTCATGTGGAACAGAGCCTGGAGAAGTAGAGATAGAAATGGCTCTGCCCCTACTACGGGCAGTAATGCTTTCATCTAACCCAACCCACTCTGTCCTTCCAAGCAGCTTCTAAATAGTAACTGACTTTTCAAGCCATTCAGGTGGAATAAAGCAGAAGGAATTTCTAGATTTCTTTATAAGCCCTCAAAGACCTACTCCAAGGCTGGCCAATCTAGAGGCTACAGCTGCCTAACCTGCGCTCAAACCACAGGAAAAGCATGTCCC
Organism: Psittacus erithacus; assembly: GCA_009867235.2. NCBI lineage: Eukaryota > Metazoa > Chordata > Aves > Psittaciformes > Psittacidae > Psittacus > Psittacus erithacus. Next base: position 49,107 of record WYDI02022748.1, read on the forward strand.
CCTGCTGCACAAAGGGTCAAAAAAACCCAGTAAAGGTTAGACAGCCAGCAAAATTCACACCCCATGAAAGGCACATGTTTCCTCCACACTAGCAAGCTAGCAAGCATCAGCAGGCACTAACACACAAGTACAAGCAGGCAGGACCAAGAAACACAAAGAAACACAAATTATACCAGAATCCGACTCCAAACAGGGAATGAGCAACTATGCAGAATTAAATATGGAATTTCTTTGTCTCCCCTTCTTTAGAGGAAGGTAGAGTAACAATATAGAATGGGACAGATGAGAGAGCCAGATGGCTGGACCTTGTGGAATTTTGGAAACAAGAAATGGGAGAAGCATACAGACAGGGAAAGGCATTAGTATTTAGAAACCATTCTGCAGCTGAAGACAAATTTTAACATATTAAAACCATATGCCTTTTCTTCCTAAAACAGTACCAGTCGCTAGGCTCCTGAATATAAATCATGCTGTACATGCTTTATGTACTGTCCTGGCATCTGTGGTTATAAAACATCGAGTATCCACGTGATATGAAGATACTATTTCCAATCACTGCCTTTATATTTATTTATCTTCTGCTAAATCTTCTACTGTCATTGCTACCTTCTTCCTCTCAAACAACAAGAAAAAAATCAATGTATAAAAGGATCCATGCTATAATTTGCCCCACTGTATCTTGGTTCTTAGTAGCACTCCTGTTGGCACAGCAGTTATTTATGGGAAACAGCACATTCTTTTTTCCCCCAGCTGCTCAGCCACAACGCTGCAAACAGGCAGTACGAAGGATGTTACTTACTAAGTCAGTTTCAGTTTAAAAACAAGGTGTATTTTACTACTAGAGCACATAACCAGTTTACAATGGCAAGTGAACAATGTAACAGACAAAAAAAAGTGGGTTTTCAAGTTGACATTTGCAATTAGGTACGAGTTTCTTCCATGGGACATACTATGGGTCAGGGTGCCTGTGCGAGATCATCACCATTTTACAGCTCCCAACATACACTACATTAATCTCAACAAAGAAGGACGCACATGGCTCTGCTCTGCTTGCCTTGCTCCTCATGGTACCGTGATAGCCAGCTGCAGCAAGAACACCACTGAGGGCTGCTCAGCTCAATGGACAGGAGCAATGGGAGAGGAAGATTCCTTCAGGAACAAAGATCATTTATGCAGACATCCCTGGCTTGAAAGCTGATCTCATCACAAGGGTAGCTGGGGAGGAGACGATGGGAGGAAGGTGGGCAAATACACAGGATTTCTGTTTTATGGGGAGAGCTGCTGCACAGCAGGGTGCAGGCAAGAACACATCTGGCTGCCCAGTGTATAAATTGCTTTGGTGGCTCCTGAAGTGCTTAAACCATGGAAGTGTCCTCAGACAGCAATGGAAATTACACTGCTATGTGAGCACTGTCCCATTGTGGCAATTGCAGAAGAAATTCATGTTCAAAGCCTCTTTGCTGAACTAGTGAGCAGTGAAAAGAGTCTCACTTTTGCAGCAAACGGAAAGAGGAAAGAAGGCATTTAAGTCATTTATTGGGCTAAGAGGGTAATTTCATAGCATAGAGAACATAACACAGATGTGGTAGCATGGCATTAATATTATTAATAAACTGTGGCCTATATGCTTCCATTAGCATTGGGCTTCCACAGCCTAAATGTGCTACAAACATTCAAGAGAAAAACTTGTACAGCAATGAACTCTGCAGAAGGAAGTGCAAATGTGAGGTAATCTGTAAAGCATTCTCTTTTATTCAACGGTGTTATGTTTTAGAAGGCAAGAAATGAACGATGACTTCAGAAAGCATCTAAAATCCAAAGTAAAAACAGCTTCTCTGTTTCAAAGCCTTTCCCTTTCCTATTCAGAAATAGTCTTTACTTCCCCCTTCCGCAGGAGGGCCATAGTACAAATTTATGGCAGCAAGAGGCAGGTCTGGCCATCCAGGTAGGAGCTCAGCCAGCACAGCAGCTCAACCACCACATATTCCAAACCCATTATTTTTCATTCTTAACTTAACCATCAAATACTTTCCAATGCCAGAAAGCATTTACTGCTAGAAAGCTATTTTCTGCTTTGTATTCATCGTTCATATAAACAAGAGAAGAAAAGAAAAGGAAAAAGAGGTTAGTATAAGGTTTTGGAACTCCAGAACGCAGCAAAACCAAAAAACATATTATATGATGTTTTTTAAAACATGCTTATCTAAGTATCATAAAACACATTTTAGTGACTGGGGGGGCTTTATTTTTTAAATTAACTTAAAGCAGGGACTCTCTTTGATGAGTCTTCCATGGAGTACAATGAACCAAGAACATAATGGAGGCAAAATCCAACAGATCAGATTCCACTTTCTCAAAACCAGTTCTTATTAACAAGTTCTGGCTGGCTCCGGCCTGTCACTTTTTAATAAAACAGTAAAATTTCTCTTACATCCACAATCCTGAAGAGTTTCAGTAGTAGCACTTGCATCTTCAAATCATTCACTGCATGTCCCGCAATCTTGACCTTACACTTCATCATCAAGGGCACACACTTTGACTAAAACTGCTCATCCAAACTTACTGCAATGCAAACACATACTAGGAATTTGGCTCAAATGCTGAATCATGTCATTCTACTGTATAGGTTAAGAAAAAAGGCATCACAAAATTGTCCGCCATCCTGTTGAGTGTAGATGGAAGTTTCAGTTCTGGTCCCTGCCTAATAACCCATGGTCCTCAATACCCAGAATAGTAAGAAGAAATATGAGCTACTCCGCCCATGCAATACCACTTGGATATTCATATGTATCACTGTGCATTATGTGCACTTAGTACTTGTTAATCCTCAGATACAAACTAAAGTTGTAGATAGGCATTTATATCCTTTCTCAGACTGCACTGCGTGATTTCATGAGAAAAAATGGCTTTGCTATTTCATAAAGCTGTGGTTATATTTAGTTTGTTAAGTTGTGGTTATGTTTAGTTTGCATTCTGGAAATATTTGTGTGACCTACAACTCCTCAGCAGATACAAAATTAAAAGATTCTGGAGAAAGTTCAAAATGGTTTTTGTGCAACACAACTGTGAACATTTGTTCCTTTAATTCCATCACTTTTTTCCTTAAGGGCCCACGCTATCATCTCTAACAGAAGATCTTTCTTCCTAACCTATGATCAAACCCATTACTCTCAACACTGACTAAACACTAAGCCTAATTCCAGACCCATTTCTTAGGAATGTTGTTTTTACATGAGGAATTGGTTATGTCAGCCATTCTTTGTAACAAAAGAAACTTGCAAATTCAAACACAGTTACGTTCAATAATGAACTTCAAGCTGGACCATGGACTAAACTCATTCATATAGGAGGGGTAAAAGGGTAAGACAACTTATAAATTACTATGAAAATCAGAACTCATTAATTGTGACTAGTAATTTAAAACAGGAATGTTATCTATTTTAATCTTGAAGGAATTGGAAGAAGCCATGGTTTCCTGTTCTAGGGTGTTGTCCAAAACTGCTCCAAAGAAGTCTGCAAAAATAATCTTGCTAGTTCTGTTTGAAAAGAAATGCTTGGAGCTTTTCCCATTAAAAAAGGAAATAGCCTTGTCTGAAGTGCAAAACCTTCGTATTCTTCAAAGAATACAAACAACCAAACAACTTAAACCTTTTTTGGAGGAGTCAAGGAAAAAGAAGGGAAGCGCTTATGACATGGGATGACTGGATTTTCATTTCAATGCCATAAGTAGACTTAAATATGCAGTCTGACTAATATTTGTTTAACTCAGCTTCACTAAAGTAATTAGTTTAATACATAGCACAGTTAGATGACAAAGCAGCAGGAATGAAACAATGAAATGAAGCTCTCCCAAATAACTCCTAATCTTTAAAGATAAAACTGCTATCTAGGTTTACACTAGCAGAATACAAAATGGTTTCCTGAGATATTCTGGGCAGTAACTATGTGTTATAAAGGAGCTGCTAGACAAGAGCCATTTTTTATTTTAAAGTACCCCGGCCAGGCACCTCCCCGCACTCTGAGGTTCCTCTTGTTGCTATTTTTCATCTTTCTGATGCTGCTCTTCAGAAAGACGCTGCAGCCAGGAACGGAAAATGAACCGAAACCTGAGAAGTGGCCATCACCCATATGGCCCTAAAGAAATCAGTCCGTGTAGATAGGTGTCTGAGCCAGGGATGAAACAGTTCTGCCTTTCACAGAAGCATGCAAACATGAGGGCTATGTGGTGCAAGGTAAGACTCTGACACACTTGAGATTTCTTATGAACTGTTCTCCATAGTTCACATACCCTTCTTCATTAAAATATACATGTTTTCTGCCACCTTTCCACCCAAAGGAAACCCAAGCACATTTATACCATTACATTACAGGTCTTCTGCAGTAAAAAACAAATAACGTGACAATCTCAGCAGAAGGAGGCTACCTCTGCAGGGTGTAAAATGACTAAAAGAAAAGCTAATGAGTGCTCAGGAAGAGGGCCAGCCATAGCTGAGAAGTATAATCTGGAACTTGGAATCAGGGGTACTTTTGCTGCCAAACATATGTCATGAGCTGTTCCAACGACTGTCTGTCTGTTCTTCTATAGGAGCCAGCTAAAAAAGGCAGTCAGGTCCCTGCAAACATTCTTCCAGTTTTGACCTAGGGACTGCAAAGCAAAGGGATTACTCCATTTGCAAGAAGATTGTGCTTGAAGCAGTTATGAAAAACTGCAGCAATGGAATTCTAATCTGCTGCTGTAATTATAGCTGAAACATGGCTTGCAAATAGTAATTCCAAAACATTTAGGGAGTCTCACAAACAAGGGCAATTTCACACACTTCATATGATTTCATAGAGACAAAGCATCATAAAAATGAATTGTAAAACCGGTGTCAGAGACAACTGATTAGTTCATCTTCTCCATTTCCTGCCATGGCAGAATTTTTCTCCAGAGAATATTTAAAAGCATACTCTTAAATCTTAACAAAATTAGTAACCCTACAACTATTGTAGGACTTAGCAAGAACAAGTGGTTTCTTACACAGAAATGGTCTAAACATTCAAGGGACAGAGGGAGGGTGGGAAGCAAAGATCTTGCTTGCCATGGATCTCTTTTTGCTATGAAATCCCAAAATGCACAGTTCTGGGACACTGCAGCTGCCAGAAAGTCTGTTCAGGTTGCAGAGCCAGAGCATTTCACAAGGTTATGAGGAGCATGACAGAGGACACTGAAACAGCAAAGGACTTCTAAGGACTCCAGTGAATGGGGAGTCCAATATTCTCAGACAGCAATGTACTGAAAATTATTTGTTTTAATCAACTGGTCAGACTTCTGCATCTAACTGCAGTCCATTACTCCTCATATGCATTCTACTCACTAAATAACTCTTTGAACAATCTGTATTTTGTAGTGCCCCCTCCTGGTCTCCTGGGCCACAGAAGATACAAGTCCACCTTTTCTACCCTTTTCTACCCTTTGTATGACACTGTCTTTTTTCTAAGGGTAAGACAAGGATCTAATAATACGTGTATTTAATCACTTCACCTGTAAGTATCTTACTCATACACTTGTATTTTTCAACCACCCATGCACTGTGTTGCAAGAAAGCACTGCCTAACAAATGGATTGGATAAGGCCTCTGTTCACAGCAGATGTCCCCATCTTGCTCTCCAAATACTTCTCTGGGGTGACCCTGCCCTTCCAAGGTTAGTATATCATGGTTTGTACTCCTCAGCTCCTTCCTTAGGCAAAAGCTGTAACCGAAAGCAGCTGGCCCTGCTTCAATTTGAGTTGACAGGAATGCAGCTGCTTCATGGAAAGGGAAAAAAGCCCACAATGCCAGGTATATTTTCCTCAGTGCATTTTTGACAGTGCTCTCATACATCTTTATTGGGTTTCTACCATGCACAGAAATGACTTGCAGTATTCTGGAAATCCTGTAAACAAAGTCGTTCTAACATTTTGCCTTTTATTGTGACAAAGCAACGCCAGAAGACAAGCAGCTAAAAGAAGTTAAAGGTATTTACAAAAGAGGTATGTCTGGGATATTCCTGTTGTCAGCTTTCATTTAAATCCCTAGATGCTGTTAAATGGCAGGCATTCCAGTATGAGAAAAATACATACAGGATAGGAATGCTTTTCCTAAGCGTGTAAAGGGTTCACACTCTCTTTCTTAAAAAGAACATTGTTCCTGTCTTTGATGTTGTAAATCTTATTATGTAAAACAGACTGTTGTGTAGAATAAATGATGGTGCATGATCCTGCAAGCAGCTTAGCACCCATAAGTACTTTTAAAGCCAACAGGAGGAAAGGGCACTAAGCACCAAGCAAATTCCTACTGTGGACTGGCGCTACACAGTTGCTGAATGAACCTTTTGAGAGAATAAAAACTAAACACAACAACAAACCCAAATCATAAGTTGGCATGTTTGAGAAAAAGCTTGTATTCAGGAAAGATTGCACAGGCCTTTCAACTGCTCAGGAAAGGTCTGAGCTACCAGGAAGACTGTTCCTCTTCAAAACCAATTCAGTGATAAACTAGCACACCATTATCTCTGCACTGTAATCCTTGGAGACTCAATGAGAAGATATGGATCTTGTGAAGCTGTGTGGTCTGTGAAGTCACTGCCAAAAGGAGCCCACAAGTTGAGCATCATTCAGCTCCATCAACAGCTATCTGAGAACTAAAATGAAAGATCTTGAATTCCTGATCCATGGATGCCAATGGCAAAGCCTCCATTGCTGTACAAAGGACATGGGGCCATGAGAGAAGCCTTTAAAGAAAGTGCGATATTGCCTGTGAAACTGATGGACTGATTTCACTCGCAGGTGATGCTGAGCTTGGAATACAAGCTGGTACATAGCAGTCTTGCCTCCAACATGGCTCATGCTCTCCTCCGTCAGTTACTTCCAGCAGCAAAATAATCAATCCTTTATGTTCTGCCAAACAGCCTAGAAAAAGGCACAATTACAGCAAGTTGCTCTACTAGGAGCTGGAGTGGAGCCATCAATTCATTTTGACTGTCTCCACAGAGACAGCACCACTAATGGCTGTCCCTTCCTGCAGCTGGTAACCTAGTGGTCCAGCATAGGAAAACTATTTGAGCAACCCACCATACCACCCATCTTTTTCTCTTTTCTGTAACAGGACCCCAGACACTTACGGAAAGGATAAATATTGTGAATCTTCAACCTTTCAATCTGAGCCGCAGCAGGAGACCATGCCCCTGCCACATGCAGCAAGCTTATATTTACCCTGCTCCATGGAAACCATGTATGCCAAGCAGATATTTCTTTTTAGCTGGTCACTTGGCATAAAAATGGCCACACCATGTTTATTTGCATTTTTAGCTTAATTACCTCTAGCCTCCTGTTATACTTGAGAGAGTTCTAATAAGATGTTAAGAGAGAAGCAGTTTCCTAAATACATTGCCTCAGGTTACTTCAATGCCCCATTAGCCCATCTAATGGCTTCTCATCTGCAAGCTTGTGTGCGAGTGTCCTGAAGTCAATGTAAAGGAAAGCATGGAGGCTGAGGGAACATAACTCCTCTTCCTGGCCCATACCTATTCGGTCATGCATGCTGTAGCTGTTAACTCTGTTAATCAGAGTTAAAAACTCACTCAATACAGATATTAATAGATACCACCTACCTAGAAAGATAGTTTCCAAAAAGCTGTAGCTGCTTTTGGGGAAAAGCAGAAAATGGAAACATAATACATTTCTTAAGGTATACTTCTTTCTGTGGTGTTTTTTTCTGGGCAGTAGAAAGTATCACATTTTGTTACTTGAATTCTTGCAGAGCAGTTTCATCACATTGCTCTCAAAAGAAGGAAGTTTATGTGTTTTTCATTGTTTTTGGTAAGAGAAGCATTTCTGGTTCTACCGTGGTAACAGATACCATTCTATGGTGGTTATGACCAAGACTAAGCTGCTTGTAACTGATATTTCCCAGAGAACGACAGCAGGAATGGACTTTGTTCCTCATCTGTTCTGATGGCCTTGTAAAATAAGTACCACTCTCTTCATTTGTATAGACCAAGTGGCAACAGCAGAAAACATGACACGTTTAATGTCCACTGTCTTACTGTTCAGCAGTGAATAAATGAACTTGAGAGCTTAGCTCAGGAATGAGCAAGGAGGAGGTTCTTTACTCTGCAGCAGGCAGAACACTAGAACATCCTTGATATCAATCACTGCAATGCAAAAAACCAGAGCTGTGCTCTGACTGTTGTCCTTCTGCAAGGCTTAAGATGATATTCCACTGTCCATCAGCTGGATATAGGAAGAAATGGCAAGATGGGACAAAAGCCCAGGCCTTAGTATTCAGGTTCATGACTTGGCTTGTTAATATAAGATATGCACTATTGCAAGATCCAAGAGAGCAGAAAGGACAGCCATGCCTTCACCCGCCACCTCCACACTGAGGGAAGATACCTGTGCAACAGTCCACAAGACAGAACAGAGAGAACTGCGGTTTCCACCCTCTGCAAACCCACCTGTGAGAAGGAAGACAGAAGTAAGCGCAGTGAGCAGCATGTTGACAGGGAACAAGCTTCTGAAGACAAGATCCAGTGGTACATATATTCTTTGCACTCTGAAAAGGATGGTAATACCACCCTGCTTCCCAAATTACAACAGAAATATCAGTACGTTCTCTTATTTACAAGCTCCCTTCATTTCAAACAATTTTTAAAATAACTGATCAAGAATGTGAAAGTGCATTTCTGAACCTGTTTAGGGGCTTGTCCCATTTTCAATGGATAAGTCTTTCTAGAGAATTCGGCTCTTATTACTGAGACATTACAAAGAATCAAAACGAGCAGGGACATGGCAGCCCCACTTTCTTTCATTCATTTGAAACAAAACACCTTCCAGAGGTTCATATTTAAGCATCGCTTATAGGACAACCCAGTTCAGTCACATAAAACACTTATTAAATGCTGTTAAATCAACAGATTTATAGATTACCAGTTTGTTATTTATGCCAGTAGGAGAAAATAACAATCACGATGCATTTAACAATCAAGATACAGTTATTCAAAGCATAATTGCACACATAGGGTGTGACCTTCACAGTAAGAGGCACCTCTAACACAAAGTGGTTTGGGTGTGAGCAGGGAACAGAGTAACTGAAACCAAAACACCCCAATAAGTCACACCCCCAGCAGCATGACTTCTCCTTGCAAATAAGTATTTTTCCTGTTACAATCACTTATGGGGAAGCAAAAAAAGCATTCAATTCAAATCATACCGAGGTTGGAAGATACATATTTAACCTTTACCACTCCAAATCATCTCTTCATCCCCTTGCAACCCCAGATACATCAATATAATGCTTTGCATTCTCCCACAAATCTTGCATATTACTTTCTCTTCAGTAAGTTACAATGAAACCTAAAATACATAGTGAGTATTTTACTTCATGACAACTACCTCACATACCCTGAGTAATGTTTTGGTAAACTGCAACATGCACAACACTTCCAAGACAAAACCTCATAACAGAAAAATATCCCTGTTCCATATTATCTCTCCAGTTCTTATGACTCAAGATGGAATAAAAGAAACTTTCTAGACATCAATTCATAATGTCATGTAACTTTTTACAGTGGTTTTGAACACAGAGTGTCAAAACCGGAGACTAATAACATTATCCAATGCTTTTACTGAAAAACAAGGCAAAACCTAATTCCAGGTAACAGTTACTCAAAGGCAAAATCAAACATTTGAAAATACAATTAGAATACCAAATACTTTGAAGTTTCTCCTTCTTGAACCAGCTCTGCTCTGTATGTTTGCACTACTAGAAGCAATACAACTTAACTTTAAATGCAGTCAAAGTTGTTTGTTTGGGGTTTTTGACAAATGAAGGAAAAGGGGCTCTCTATTAGATGGTACAAAAAAAAAACATCACATGAAGACAATATAATGTTATAGCTTTCTGCTATATGTAGCACAGAGAGACCATAAGTATAATACAAAAATAGTCACTTTAAAGGGATGAATATAATGCAGCAGACTTGTTGAGGTTGGCAGAAATACACATAGATGTAATGAGAGCCAAAATCTGCCTGTTCAGTTCCTGGGAGCTGGTCAGATATTTATGCTAATGTAGAACAACCTTGGGTATCTGAATGTCACAGAAACACAGGATGTGTGTGGAGAGCTGAGGTTTTGGAAAATCGAGGTAATTTTCAGAGTAATTAACTAATGCCAGGGGACACGACTGTGTTCCAAATAACAGGGAAGGTTGGACAATCAAATGCTGCTGTCTTACAACTTATCTTCCTGAATACTGTAAAGGTTTTTATTGAAAAGCTTTTACTGAAAACGAGTTCAAGACCAAATGAGCAGAGAGACCATTAATTCCACATGCGAAAAAGCACTGCTATAAGGTATTTTCTGCCAAACCACATACTGCTCATCTGCCAGACAACAGGAAAGTGGTTTGTACTTTGAAAAGTGAATTCCTCCCTCTGAAGAATTTACCGTGCACCTCATCCCTTCAGCAGCAGGAGCTACAGCAGCATGCACCCAAACTCCCCAAGTCCCAGAGCGATGTCCAAGGATAAAAGCTTACCACCTTCCTTGTCATCCCCAAAACCAAGCCTCCCTGCATCACCCCAACCTCAAGTGCTGAACTGGGTGGTCTCAGCCTCATTTTGCCCTTCAGAACCACCCTGCAGCACCTGAAATTTACTGCTCCAAGGCTGTAAACGTTATTTAGAGTAACAAAAGCTTTCCAGGAACAAGCTGGGTGATAAAGCTTTATCAACAGGCAGGCAGTAAAAAGATACCACAGTATCTGCTCTAACTCTACACAAATTTCAGCCTGGATCATGCAATGCTGCTACAACCGCAAGTACTGCCTCAAGACCAAAATTCACTCAGTAATCTTTCCAATCCAATGGTCCGTGTTGAAAGTGTGAGTGCCTCCTGGGCCATGTTCTTCCAGTGGAGAAGACGTTCCCATCCATGTCTTTACATATGTGCAATGTTTTCTGTAGTTTTCAGCTCACCTACATGACAGGGTGAACGTTGCTCTGTTGCAGTCTCCTCTATTTTTGTTCAGCTACCTCTTGCTTAGTATTTCAGAAACATTTGTAGTAATAGCAGTATAACAGCACCAACACTATTATGCCTATTTTAGAAAGCAATAATCCACTTCCCTCCTTGAGATAAACTACTAGGGGGAACAAAAGCTGGGTTATTGGCTTGTAAAACAGTATGATGATAGTATTATTGTCTAAATTAATGTCATTTAACGCTTTATACCATAGTTACAGAGCTCCCACCTCAAGCATTAATAATGTATTCTTTTTAACATGCCATATGGGAAAAGACTGACTTCTGACACCCAGGGATTGCATCAGTAAAACATAACTAATTGGCGCAATCTGCAGGAACAAAACAGGAGACCTTTATTGTTCCTAAGAACAGTTCAGTTACTTCAATCTCTCACCCTATCCCAACCTCCCCCATGCTCTCCCAAGTACAATCTTTTCTGTTCTTTACATTATTCATTTCCGAACAGTATGAGGAGCTAAAAATGTAACTTCTTCATATTCCTCTTCTGTGCTAAAAAGTAAACGCGTTACCTCTTCTGAGCTACCTTGTTCTCATTCATATATTCTATCCCATTTATCGGTGTAAGAAACTGAGGCTTTACAATGGAATCACCAAGAAAACAGACAACAAAACAGGCCCTGCATTGCTAAGACACAGGAAACAAGCCCTTGGCTGATAAATTTGCTTATGACAATATTGGCAGTAATTTGATTCAAATTCCAGCAAAGTCAATTTTCAATTACAGCAGCTAGGGACAAAAAATAGCTACTTTTCTTAGCTGTTAACCCCAAAAAAGCTCCTTTTTTGAACCATAACACAAGCCCAAGCTATTTCCCTGGTGGTGCAGCTTAAACCAGTGATCAGCATAAGTGAAGCATGATAAATTGCTACTGCACCGTACCCCCATCAGCTGAAGTCTGCACGGGTCTAGCTGTAGAAACAGAAAGGTCATTCATTACTCAGCGTGAACAAACAGGCAGCACATTTGTGATAAATAATAGCTATTACAGAGCTACAAAACACACAGAAGCTTTCTGCTCCATGGCGGTGCATGACTTCCCTTGTATTACTCTTTAATGTAATTATTTAAAATTGGCTCCCTTGATAAGGACCCCCCATATCTTTATGGATTAAACTGATAAACCTAAGTAAAAATATATATACGTGTGTGTTATATATATGCATCTACACACACATTTTTAAACTCATTTTTTTGGTTATGGTAACCAGGACGCAAAGTCTTCTGTCTCACCTGCTACAAAAGAAACAGGTTACAAGTGGCATGTTTGCCTTTTATTTTCACTTCCCTCATGATGTGGATCTCAGGATTGCAATAGAAAGAGTAATTAGTTAAGCCAGCCTCTGGTGAGGAACCTCTCAAGATGTCAGCTCTCAGTTGCTGCTTCAATGACCATATCAAGCAATCAAACAACCTCCACACAAGGTTTTCTTTCCCTGCCACCACAACCAGAAGGGCAGGCTATGCCAGTACAGTTTTCACTTGCTGGTCCATAGAATAGGCTGGATTGAAAGGCCCATATTCTAAATAAGATCCTTTCTTAAGAGTATGAAATGCTTTAATAAGAGCTCAAACCTGGTAAGCATGGCAGGTGCAGAGTTGTTCTAACACTGAGAACATGATGAGTTGTCCTAGCTTTCACAATATGAGCAATTGCAAAAGCCATAGTCTAAGACGTCTCATCACACTTAGAAATGTTGTGCTTCCCAAGTGTTCCTAGTAAAATAAGGGGTTTGTTTGAGACCTTTTTGTGAAGTAAATCACTGCCACAGAAAGCTAACGCATTAAAACACATTTTCTACTTGTCTACCTTCGTCTAGCATGGAGTCAGGAGAAGGGCTTGCAGTCTGTTCTCTCTTGCGGGGGCATGAAGAGGGAAACTAACCACGACACCCTGTAATTATATTTGATTCACAAATCTGCTACTTGCACTAACACCCTGAATCTTGCTGGGCTTCAGCTACCTCTGCCATAATTTAAGCTTTCTGTGGCAATGCAGAAATACAGGGCAGATAGGCAACCAACGTTTTTCAAACCATATTAAAAATGTGAAAGCGTTCAGGATCAAACTGATTTCTCTCACCAACCTAGCTGCATGTGCTCGATCTCACACCACCACTTGTACTTAAAGCAGCATTAAGTATAATCTTGCAATCTCTGCTGGCTTCCACCCCTGTTTGTTTTCAGACAAGGATAGTTTGCCCGGCTCATGAGAAGCACCTCCAGGCACATGCGTGCGAGGGAAATGAACTGATCACCATGTGAATGCTTCGATGCGTGAATACGATCACAGGAAGAGAGTCCAAGCAGCAACATGCTCCGATACTCACCAGGAAATTAACTCTCCTGCCGTTCCATCCCAGGTCTCTGCTGAATACACAGCAAGAGCAATTAACTTTTACAGAGGTGGACAGGGAGGAGAAAAGGGTGAAAGTTCTGAAATTTCACCAAACTGGCTCCAGATGAAGAGATCAGAGAAGCAAATGATTCCCTGTAAATTCCAATTCTTCATTTACATGGCAAATGGAAAATACAGGTCATAACTCACAGCAACTGGAGTGCAAACTATCAAATTAGCCCAATAGAGTATGTCATTGTGCAGCTTCAGAACCAAACAACAGCCAGCAATGAAGCCTCCTGAAAGTCAGAGATATTCAGCTGAGCATACTACACAGCGTGCTAGGTTGAGGGTGGTGATTACTGGGAGTAATGACATGAATTGCAAAATGATACAGAGCATTTATTTCAACCATGGAAATCAAGGAAGCCTGCAGCAATTTAAATTTTAGGCTTTACAGCTAAAGGCAAAGCAAGCTTTATATAAAATATTCTTAACACAAAGAAAATACAGCTGCTACTTTGTTAGGTATGGATTTTTCTAGTACTCCAGGGAAATGCTGCAAAAACTTGAAAAGCAGTTGCCAATTACAAAACTTTTTGATAGCTACATTTTCTATCTACATACAGCATATGCATGTTAAATATACTGCATGCATATAACATCTCTGCATATGTCTACATATGTGCACACAAGTGTACACAATGCACAAACCTTTATCTAATGAATATAGTCACTTGGTTTTCAAATCGTTGCTGAAAGAGGGGAGCTGAAACATCCACACAAATTTTGATGGTTCTCTGGATCAAAACAATACTGTTCTAGAAAACTTCAGTTCAATCCCTTTCCAGAAACACAGGTTGGGCAACACAGCCAGAGGCACATTTACAGGCTCCAAAATACTAATTTCATACCCACTTTCTACGTACTCAAAGCCTTGGAAAGTTTCCAAGCTGTCATACCTGCTTCACACATCTGTATTTTCAAGAGCTTGAGCATCTCAGTCATGTTCTGCTTTAAAATAAACTGTTAAACTTGTATCCAAATTAAATGTGTTCACTTAACTCAGTTTTGAGCGTTTGGCCCCCAAACCAGAGAAACAAATCCTTCCAAGTATGTGCTTTGACTGTAAGTGTATGGGCAGCCCCCCGAGTTCAACGGGATTTATGATCACTACAAATACTTGTTTACTCGCACCTTTAAGAATGAGTCAATTTACCCACTTCAAAAGCCAGGGCCAGAATGCCCAGATTAGGCACTGATAATAGCCAGAACCAAATTCCAGTGTATTACTGTGATCTGAATGACAGTTACAGCAACACAAGCTATAGTGGAAAAGTTAACAGAGAGACACACTAAAAAGCCTGGGCCATCCAAAAATGGGAAACAATTTTCTCCAACAAAGGTGCATGCTATGAAATTTAAGTGGGTTGGGTTTGCTTACTCCAAAAGCCTTTCATTCAACAATCCAAATCTGGAAGAAAAAGCTTTTTTGTTTGCCATTAGTGGGGGTGGTTTGTTTTAGGAGTAAAGTAAATTACTCTGCAAAGAACGGTGCCTGACCACGGGCTGGCATACCACCAGCTTTTAATGGTAGTCTGAATGGCTCACACACTTTCCTTTCAGTCCAAGTCTCTTGATACTCCTTTTGGAGTTTGTTCACAGATTTCTTTTTTTTTTTCCTTAATAAAAAGGAAGGAGGTGGGGGGAAAGGAGCAAAGAGCAGCCTGAGGATTTAAAAAGTTTGCAGTCTGAGTCATCTCTACATGATTTGGTGAGTCTTTCATTTCCATTCCTTTTTAGAAATAGAAACTCCCTAACGGGACGTGGCTACATCTGGAGAGGAACTTGCTGTTTGATCAACTAGAGATGTAGAATAGGGAGGTCTGACTATGGCAAATTGACTTTCTGCTTGGGGTAACTCCAAGTTCAAATTAGCACTGAAAGAAAGCTGAAGTAAGGTGTGGAAGTATGGTCTACTGGCTCAGGCACAAGCCTGGGGGCCAGGCCTGCAACACTCAGCTCACAGCCTTACCCATGACTCACTAAACCCCATTCCACACAGCACCTGCAAACGCTCAGAATGTGGATAAAATCATTGTACTCCCTGAAGAACTCACTCACCAGCTCCAAGCCTGGATGACTTGCGTTTGATTTAACTTCTCTGTACCTCAGCCTGTGATGTGTGCAGTAATTCATTTAATCTGTAATATGATTTGAGATCCCTGAATAAATATGCAGTCCTCATAAATATTAATACGTTATTATTAAGTAAGTACTCCTTGCTTGTAACTGACCTAGGAAGTTCTGAAATATCTGTTGCTGACATCAGTGAGGAAATTTTTAAATTTACATGAAAACCTGTTAGCGAGTTCAAAAGGTATGAAAATCCTGCTGCTTCGCTCCTTTTAACAGCAAATTTCACTACATTGATGCAAACCCCCTGTAACATCCATTTTCCATGCTGCACTTTTTCCTCACACACCCTAAAACCTAATTCTAAAAAGCCGAGACACAGAAATGGTTCTGGCCCTCCAGGCCACCAACAAATGGGAACAGTCAAATCTGTTGGTGCTCCTTGCTCTGCCCAACACACTACAATGTCCTATAATAAAACAGCAGATG
Source organism: Psittacus erithacus (assembly GCA_009867235.2). Taxonomy (NCBI): domain Eukaryota; kingdom Metazoa; phylum Chordata; class Aves; order Psittaciformes; family Psittacidae; genus Psittacus; species Psittacus erithacus. The sequence goes on from WYDI02022748.1 coordinate 65,139, forward strand.
AAATGCCTTGACAGTGCCTTTCCTTCCACTCACTTCAGAGATTTCCAGAACAGCACAACACATTTGAGCAGCAGCTGGAGGGCTGCTGGACAAATAACTACACTTCATAAAATAGCATCTGACCTCCTGCACTCCTACCTCTTAATTAGCTGCAGCCTGGAAATGGCTGGAGACTCTTAAAATAGTCAGTTAATGAAGACTGACATGCAGCAAGCTAACAGTGAAGAGAGCAGTGAATATGGCAGTGAGTTTGGGATCAATGCACTGCACATGTCCAGGACTGCTGTCAAAGCTCCAACACTTGACCTGAGCTATAAGAACTCCATAAGACTAAACCAAACAAACAAAGCACCCCAATAAAGTTTATTTCCTAAATTACTTTTGTGACATTAACAGTTTATGTATAATGACTCACTGGGTACAACGAAATCACTGATGGCATCCATGTGTTTACATAACAGTCACTCTTGAAAGCATGTTTATTGCCAGAGGTAACCAAGAACCTTTGTGTCAGTACCTCTTCCAAGAGGCAGCAGATTTAAACAGTACCAATGTGAACCACAGTCATAAAGGCAAAAGCAAATAAATAAATTAAAACAAAAAAAATAATAAGAAACCAGAACTCCAGGTCGTGTTGACATGAGCTGCTCACAACTTCCCACTGAGATTATCACAATTCAAAGCATGACAGTGCATAAAAAGAAATGTACAATTTCAAAGTACTGCAACTGCAAAGTGTGTTAGGAACAGGCACAGCAGATGAGAGAAAAAGGTCTCTGTTATTAATCAGAATGCATATTTAAGAAACAGTGGTTGTGGTTAAGTAACTCCTCTGAATCCTAATCACAGCCAGGAAGGTACCAATTATTCCAACTCTGTTACTATTCATTAATATCACGCTGAAATCTTACTTGCTTTTACAAGCCCAGAGGTGGTGCGGGGTGCAGGAAATCAACTTCAAGGGGGTTGCTTTGCCTTTTATCAACTGTATCTACACCTGAACCAGCTGAACCCACAGAGATCAGGCAATCAGGATACAAACACGAACCCACACTTGACTAATTGGAAGGTCAGGTAAACAAAGCCCTGTTATCATTACAAGAAGACACATACTTCCTTGTAGGCTTGTCATTATTTTTATGCATCTCTCACCTCAACAACAAATAAAACCTCCACTGAAATGAAATATTATAATACCATTCCCTACATATTGCTTTATGAAAGGCTCTTCCCCGACAAGATTGACCTAATGCTGAATTAAAGCCATACAGTGCAGCAGAGAAAGATCTAAAGCTCCAAGCCAGTGATAACTAGAAACTGTTAGATCTGATTTTCAGTATAATGGCATTCTCCTACTGGCACAAGAAAAACAAACAAACATGAGCTGCAATAACGGTCAAGGTGTGTTAACACACTTTGGGGAAGGCTTTTTGGGTTTAATTTTAAGCCTTTGCTATTTTGGAAGGTAGCCAAAGTAGAATTCTGTCTCCCTTGACTGACAAAGCCTGCTATACATTTAATTAAACCTGGGACTGTACGCCACGTTTTTCTGTAAGAATAAGGAATTAAAAATTAATTTTCTAGAGGAAGAACCCCTTCTCCTTACAAACAGTTTAAGTTATTAAAAATAATACATATATATATATATAGCATGATTAGCTGAGATTGTGTGTATGACATTTCCAGAATAAAACTAATCAGTGTTACCATGCACTCCATCACACTGCTCTATTTGCATTTTTTCCTGGAAGGCTTCCAAAGAAAAAGGAAAATCTGCTTAGGAAGAGGCAAAATGCCCTGAACGTACCATGAGGGGGACAACTAGCAGAGTGCCACATAACTGCAGCCTGCTAGACTGACCTCTCATTCCATACGACAAATTATGCCCCTCTGACTGTTTTTATGAGTGCATCACTGAATACACACAGAGAACCTTGACCTGCAATGGCAGCAGGTCTACCCAGGCCCCTCGCAGCTACAGAGGGAGAAGTAGAGCAGACTGTCAGCTCACAGAACACTGACCGTCTCCTCCAAGGGATGCATCCATAGAGGAGTCCACCGAGAGTACTGCACAGTGGAACTTCCCAACGAGATGTGGTCTGGGGGCCACTATACGCCCAAAAGCACGACAAGCCATCACAGCCGTGAGCTGACCACCTTAGAAGACATGAGTACTTTAGTGACTCCTCTTCAAACTTGGGACGGTCAAATAAAACTGATGGAAGGTATTTTCTACCACATTTTGGAAGTGCAGTTGGCATGTATGTGCCAACTTCTGAGATGCGGTGGTTATGGGAAAATCTTAGCAACTTCCACCCAGAAAATGGGGTGGGGGGAATAAAAGTCAATCCTTACGGGTTTTCAAAGAAAACCTGAGGAAATACCAACCAAAAAGAATATGAGGAAAAACTCAAAAGAAAAATCAAAGGATTTCTCTTTTTTTTCCTTTCCTCTTGATAGTGCTATTTTTAATACCAGTCTCCTGAGAGACTGGGCTTTTCAAGGATTAGGGCTGAGAGAACTGCAAGAATATGAATACTTTCAGCCTCACTGCAGCAATAGCCAAGATACCAGAAGGAAGAGGGAATGTTTACAGGCATTCTTCACCTTTATTATTGTATTACCAGGTCTGCAAAGATCCCTCTGCCTCCATGAGCACCTAAGGGAATAGACAAGTTAGGCACAGGGCAAAGAGAATCCTTTGCTACCTAAAATACTCATCTGCAGGCCCATCACAGAAGGACTGGAACAAAGTCATGGCTTCAGCCATGTTCTGGCAGACAACATTTGCTTCTACAAGCAATGACGAGCACTCACCAAGTGACAAACATGTTCATGAGGACTGACTGAGGCTGTTCAGCCTGGAGGAGAGAAGGCTGAGTGGAGACCTCATTGGAGCCTTCCAGTATCTGAAGGGGATCTATAAGGATGCTGAGGAGGGCCTCTTCATTAGGGACTGTAGTGATAGGACAAGGGGTAATAGGTTCAAACTTAAAGAGAGGAAGTTCAGGTTAGATATAAGGAAGAAGTTCTTTGCTGTAAAGGTGCTGAGGCACTGGAATGGGCTGCCCAAGGAAGTTGTGAATGCTCCATCCCTGACAATGTTCAAAGCCAGGCTGGACAGAGCTCTGGGTGGCACGGTTTAGTGTGAGGTGTTCCTGCCCATGGCAGGGGGTTGGAATTGGATGATCTTAAGGTCCTTTCCAACCCTGACTATTCTATGATTCTATGACTGTCAGATTGAAAGGGTATGAAACAAACCTGGCATCAGCTTTAAGTATGAAGTTTCATAAGGCATCTTCATGGGGATCTTTTGAGCATTATTTGGTGAATTTTGAACCAAAGTACCTCTCTGGGAAGCTTTAGAGGGCGCATCGAGTGCAACTTCTACTGCAAAACTGTTCACACTGAACAGCGACTACATTTCTGCATAACATAGATGGCAGGGTTCAAAATCAAGCTCAAAGCAAACCTTTGTGATTTAAACATGAAGTACCATTCCTCTTTGTTAAAAGCAGCAGAATAAAGTAATATTTCTTTCCCCGTCCCTGTCACAAACTTTGTGACTGCAGCTTATCACTGTAGGACCTGGAAACTTTTACACAGGACAAAACTGCTGCAGACAAGTAGACAGAAGACTCCGAAAACATTTCTCACTTTTCAAGTTTCAGCTCTAGCTAAAGTAGAATCTTTCTGGCTAAGGAAGAAGGAAAGTTCTGATGCAACTGCTTTTCTGGAAAGGGAGGAAATACTTGAACAAAGAGCTCTGCAGAAGATACTGAGCATGGCTGGACGTCAGGTCTATCCAACCTCCTCAAGTTTACAAATATCAAGTATACCTATTCAGCTGCTACAACCAAGATGCTGATCTGACAACTGCAATGAACTAAACTGCCTGGAAGGCCACACGCAAAGAGTTGTTGTCAACAGCACAATGTCCAGTTGGGGACCAGTAACGAGTGGTGTCCCTCAGGGATCAGTGTTGGCACTGGTCCTGTTCAACATCTTTGTTGGTGACATGGACAGTGGGATTGAGTGCGCCCTCAGCAAGTTTGCCGATGACACTAAGCTGTGTGGTTCGGTTGATGCGCTAGAGGGAAGGAATGCCATCCAGAGGGACCTTGACACGCTTGTGAGGTGGGCTGATGCCAACCTGATGAAGTTTAACCA